>VZRO01001749.1:1280-69667 GCA_013397915.1 Daphoenositta chrysoptera | reverse complement strand
AAGGTTCGGGTGCGGAATTTAGTCACCAAACAGTGGGAAGGTCCCTATGACCTTACTGCTTAGGGGCGCGGGTATGCTTGTGTATCGACAGATACTGGGGTGCGCTGGGTACCTGTGAAGTGTGTCCGTCCTGACCTGTGACCGCAGAGGCAATATCCAGCCGACAGGCAGGGTGGAAGCTGTGACCAGAATGAAAGTCATCAAGTGGGTGAAACATCGAGTGATGACTCAGATGCAGACGATGTGGGTGATCACTCTGATGGTCCTTCCACAAGCGGAGATTGAACATCGTTCATTTTTTTTTTTTCATTTTTTAATGGAAAAAGGGTGAGATGTTGCCCTGAGTTTTGCAGTCTTTTGATGTTTTCATTGCTGTGATAGAGTTTCTCACGCACTTTCTGTAAACATAGTCATGTTTTGTTAACTGTTCCTTATTGTTTTCAGTCTTTCTCCTGAGGCGGAGAAGTTTGATGGACTTTTCAGTTGACCAGTGTGGTTGGAGAGGTGGTAACCTCATCCTCCAATCTATGGTCATTCCTAGAAACATATATATATATATGAGAAGAATAAACGGCTTGGGTCCTTTCCTGGCTTTGGATGCTGACCTGGCTGAGCTGAGTCTGCGTGCTTCTTTTCGTGTCTAAGTGCGACAGTGTCCCACTGAGGAAATTGTCACCTGTGTAGGGCATTTTGGTGTATTTGTCTGAGGACAAGACTTCCCCTTTTTCAAATTGCCATAGAACAAATTGTCTGTACTAAACAAGGGGTCATGGAGGCTTTTCTCAGAAGGGGAAGACTTGCTTCTTGCCAAGCACACGTAGCTTTTACCTGCATCACCTAATTAGCTTCCTGCAGTCCAGTCTGCATTGCTTCAGAACCTGATAGGTCCCATATCCGACAAAGTCATTCCTGTTTCTATGTCATGCTTCAATTGCACGAGTTAGCAGGAAGTATTTGGATGTTAAATTTGATTTAAGCCATTATGTTTCATTTTTATTGAGACTCTTTGACTCACCATTTATTTAGCTGCTTCAGTTGCTTGTATGGCAGGTTGCCCATTGCCAAGGCATCTGAAAACCTCATCACCAGTTTAAAAATCAGCAGACTGACAAGCCCCAAATCCTGAGAGACTGGGCGAGATTTTACAGGGGATGATACATCTTTAAGTTGATAACTTCCAGGTGCTGATATTTGGAGGTTTAGTCCTCCGCATTGATAGCACAATTGTCTCAGTCAGTCTCAGTAATTTTAGCCGATACAAAGAGATAATGTCTAAACTAGCTGATCCCTGATGTGAACGGGCCTGCCCCTGTTTATTGGTGATGTCAGGAAGGCTGTGTACTCTCTCTAGTGCCACTGATAGTCCTTAACATCAGTGAGAACGAATAGAGGCTGTGTTTAGAGGCATGTTTTCTTCATGGTATCAACATTAGGAATCACAACCAAGTCTGAGGGTTCTTGTGATAAAGCATTACATATGGAAGCTGCCCAGAGGAGCATGCGTGGTGAATTCGTTAGAGGCTCAGAGGTCCTAAGTCAGCATGTAGGCTGGGGGAGATCCTGGGGTTGCTTTCTAATTATCCTGATGACAGTCTCTCTAAACAGCCCTGTTGAGAGGCAGAATCATTTCACTAGGCTGTAAAATGCATGAACAACAGACAAGACTTATGACACATTATGTGTAAGCAATAAAGTTGTTCTAGTAGTAACAACCATTGTTAGATACAATGAATAACTGAGATTTTCCAAAATTAGAGTATTTTTTAAAGTTGTCCTTAGAAACCTTGTCCTCAGAACCATTACAAAGAACTGCAAAGCCAAATTAGGGACTTCAGAGAAGCTTCACAAAGCTTTGACGTTAGCAATTACCTATTAATGTTAGCTTCACAAAGCAATTAATGTTAGTTTAAGATAACTACACAAAAACTTTAGATTCTCAGAATGAATGTCCTGTTAGCACCCAGACCTTGAGGACATAATAAACAGATGCAGTAAACACACACCCTTGGGCATGTGAACAACAACCGAGGGCTGCATGGCATGCAGTGTCTTCAGTACTGTCTGACCCACACTGCTTGCAGAACCTTCATCCAACAAGCTAAGAGCAATGCAGTTTCGTATCACCACAAGCCTGGGAAAAGGTGCCATCCTTTTTTGGGCAATGCTTATGGCAGTCTCCATTAAGTTTTTCTACATCCTATGAGACTGTACTTAACACAAGCTATAAAGCATTCAGGAACATCAGTACCTAAACTGCCAGACACTTTTGAGGCATTGCCAGGTGTTTCTGGTGATTCCTGTTCTCTCACCAGCTGCTGTGATGGCTACAACAAAGTCTCAGCCCTACACGGGGCCATGATGTCAACTTGGGGCTGCTCCTGCACAGCTTCCTGACTCCCCCAAATCATAGAATCAATTATGTTGGAAAAGACCTCTGATATCATCGAGTACAACCCATGACCACCACGTCAACTAGACATGGGTAGTGAGTGCCACGTCCAGTCTTTCCTTAAACACTTCCAGGGACAGTGACTTCACCACCTCCCTGGGCAGCCCATTCCAATATCTAATCACTGTTTCTGTGAAGAAATTCCTCCTAATGTGCAACCTAAACCTTCCGTGGCATAGCTTAAGACTGTCCTCTTGCCCTGTCGCTGGTTGCCTGTCAAAAGAGACTGACCCCCACCTGGCTACACCTTCCTTTCAAGGAGTTGTCATAGGACATGCACTCCAGAGCCTTCAGCAGCTCTGTTGCCCTTCTCTGGACTCAATCCAGCACCTCAATTTCCTTCTTGAATTGAAGGGTCCAGAACTGGAAACACTACTCAACATAAGGCCTCACCAGTGCCAAGTACCAGGAAACAATCACTGCCCCGGTCCTGGTGGCCACATTATTGCTGACACAGAACGCCAGGATGCCATTGGCCTTCTTGGCCACCTGGGCACTGCTGGCTCATGCCCAGCTGTTGTCAACCCGCATCCACAGGTCCTTTTCCATCAGGCAGCTTTCCAGTCACTCTGCCTCAGCCTGTGGTGCTGTGTGGGGTTGTTGTCACCCAAGGGCAGGACCTGACACTTGGCCTCATTGAACCTCATACAATTGTTTTTGGCCCATCGATCCAGCCTGTCCAGATCCCTTGGCAGACAGACCCTTCCTACTCTCCAGCAGAACAACACTTCCACCTAAATCAAGCCTTTAAGACAAGGCTGACAAATGTGTTGGGCCTGTGTGAGGGAAATGTGCAAACTGGTATTTGCATCTGTGTCTCCCCAAGTAGCTTTGAGCCCAGACAAGACACTGTCCTCACTTCACCGGGCAATACACACTATTTCATCGCCAAGAGTCAATGTCATAGAGGACGAAAAATAAACAGGGTGCCTGAATTGCAGGATATGGGTCTTATGAGTCACATAAATTTCATAGCCCAAATGACTACTGCTGTACAAATATGCTGAACTGTATAAATACCTGCATCAATGTTTTACATTATTTGACCCTCATTTGCCTGCTTAGTGTCAAAACACTTGTTTGTCACAAACTCTGGCTTCTTTCTTGCACCTTTTTTCATAATTGTATTTAAAATACTTAGGAAGAAGATGTTTTAAAACAGTTTATATTACTAATTGAGGCATCATTAATATTAAAGTTGTGCAGAATAATGAAACAGAGCAGAAACTAATCCTGATTTTGAATAAACTAGTTTCTTAACACCTTCAGCTGTGGAGGGAAAAAAAACTGTTTCTTTTCTACAACTTTTGATAGTGTTTTATTCAAAATCCAAGTCAATCACAGTTATATTCAGGCATGCAGTTTCTGGCCCCTTCCCAGGAAGGACTAGTATAATTGGACTGCAGGGGAGGGGTGTGCCCTTTCTTACATTTGGTTCTCTCACCAGCTGTCCCTAGGGTAGCAGTATAATTTTTTTTTCCTATTTCTTAGTTCAAAGATACTGAAGTTACCATAGGGAAAAATAATTCTATTGGATAAACAACAAACAACTAAAGTGATTTTCTATGCCTGGACCTGCCTACTTGCCTTCCTTAAATTAACAGCTTCTCAACTGAAATCCCAATACTTCCTAGTGTAAAAACCATCCATCCTGTTTATTTATATCCAGCAGGGTGAATAGTTCACTTAGCAGGCTCAGAAGGAAATCTTTGTAAGCATCATCTGCAGCTGGAGAAAGGTTGCCCCAGGGCTCTCTGAAAGTCTTTCCTGTCTCTGTCCTTCTGAGTCACATATCGTGCCCGAGGCAGCTGGAAGGCGTCTGGCAGTGGCAGAGCAGACTGGGCAGTGTTCCCTGAGCCAGGAGAGTCAGGCAACAATGCACTTGCTGTGTGGCCCTGGTCAAGGTACCTCTTGCCCCACCTCATCCATGGGTTGTGTGCTGGTGGGACACAGTGCTTGCAGGCAGGGGCTAAATGCAGCAGAATGAGCAAGGATGCTTCCTGAAACCAGGTCTGCCTTACCTGTCAAAGCTGGAGGTGGCCTCAGCATATCTTGGAGGTGTTTACTAACCAAACACTGGTTCATGAAGTGAGACTGGGGAGAGCTTTCAATGTGCTCTAGTATGTCGCAGCTTGCTGTGGCCCGGCGAGCTACGACATTTCGATGGCAAAGAGACAGGAAGGATCCTTGCGTGAGAGTTCCACGGGCTATTTATTCATAGCATCATTAAGGGTAGCTGAGAGGCAAAGACAGAATACAATGAAGGTACATGACTTACATATGGGGTGGGAAGAGCACCAGAGACCAATGGATGGAGGGCACAGGGGCAGTACATGGGTGGAGCCGGGGTACAGAAACCAATGGGGAAATGGTGAGGGAGGGGAAAGGGAACAAGGGCCAATGGAAAGTGGGGAAGGGAGAACTCTCTGGATCAGGGACATGTGAGGTAGGAATGGAGCAGGGATAGTGGAACTGAGGTATATTAGCATAATGAAACAGAACACCTCGTGAGGGGTCACAGCCATGCCAACCCAGGAAGGGGACAACCGCAGCACCCCCTACACCAGTTCACTGACCACCACACTCTAGTCATTAAAGAGCACTGGCCCTAAAATTGAGTAAAGTTTCTCAGAACTGCACAGAACACAGACAATTAACTAATTATTTTCTAGCAGTCTTTACACTATTCATTTTAAGGCAGTCTTTCTAAGATCTACACTAAGCTACCTTATGGTACAGGTCTGGATATGAATGGTAACAGAAGATTCAACTTTCATGTTCTTCACTGTAAGCTCACTTAATAAAATAGACCTGCTCTGGTATGCACAAGTAGTCAGTCCCATATTGGCTGGATTTGTTAATGTTTTCACTAATGTAACTGTATCTCATCTAGGCTATCCTGTTTACATGTAAGTAGGAAAGTGTGGGATAATACCCCGTTCAGAGAAAATAACTCTTATCCTTGGTGTAACCTGCAATTATTTCTGTTAGGCAACCTGTGAGAAACTTGGGACAAGAGAACAAATCTTTGTCCTGTTATTCTTTTAATTTTCTTGAGACAAATAACAAAAAAATCACAGAAGGGGCATTGCATTGTAAATCTCCACTTTTTGTGCTCTGGAGTATCTTTTAAAGGTGAAAGTCTAATGCAAGTTTCATTTTCAAATGCGTAACTGAATACCTACTGGAGCTGATAAGCTAAGCACAGAACTGTTAGAAATTCTAGGCTCTCTGATCATGATTCTTCTCTCTTTAATCAGGTGCATTAGGTTAAAATTTTTATTTCATATAAGTATTGGGAGAGTTCAATAGCCCCAACCAGAATCCTTTCTTTGCAAATAAAACCCCAAACTTTCCATAAATATTTATAGAAAAATTTTATAAAAATGAGCAAAGAGCAGGCCCACTTCTCAGCTCCAAGCAGATGAAGTATATCTGCATGGGGTATGACGGCCACAAATTGTGGCAAAGTAATCTAATTCCTTTCTTCAAGAGGGGCCCTTCTAGCTGAGGGAGATGAGGTAGAAATCATACATCTTTGCAAAGCTCTGATGCCAACTTCCCACAATATTTTCATAAGTAATCTAAGGAAATGTGACCATAATTAGACGGCTTGAAGGTGAATCAGAACTGACTGAAAACTGTTAAGAGACATGGTTCACCATCAAAATGCAGTAAAAGAGACTTGGTATAATTCCACATCTTCACCAGCAAAGAGGTCAGAGTTAATACACTGTGAAGTGCTCTGCACACTATTGATGTTACATGCACAATCCTTGTGCAGTATAAACTTGGCAATCCAAAACCATAGTAGGATACTGTTATATAATCTCCTCTAATTGAAAGATATTTGAGTAGGTTCCAAAGCCCTAAGTTTAGGGAATCCAGTTACATAAAATATTAGCTGTTTTTGAAGCCACAGGGAGAAAAGTTAGGTTAAAATTCTTTTCAATTTTATCAGTAAGCTACTTGTGAGGCTTTGCAATCATTGACCTGAACTAATCATTCATCTAATTGCTGTAATCACTCCTGACACCTGATGCACACATTTTCTTGTATTGAAAGAAAAGTATAAAATAATGGTCTTAGAATTATTTCGGAAATGCAGGTCTGTCCTGTTTGAGCTACCTTTACTCTCTGCAAGACAGAAAGCCTCATGATGCTCTTTCCAGAGAACTTGGGGTGAAGGAGCCACAGCCTGATCCCTCCCAATGCTTCTGGCCTCAGGTCATGTCTGCTTCTGCCATACACTCCTCAGAAATATCCTGTGACATCTGTAGCACTCCTCCCAGAGTCTGTCCTACACTGCAGAGCTCCTGATTGTAACTGGCACACAGCAAAGACAATTTGGGAACCCCTGGCGTAAAACTAAGGAGTAGAAGTCCAGAGTAACAGCCTGTAACACTGATGATGCTCATTAACACTTCTCATTTATGATTTTGCCTACAGTAAACTATGACATACTGCAAACATGGGACTAAGTTTTAATGAACAAGTGCCAAAAACTTCCCCTTCCCGTGTGTTAAAACTGGAAAGCTGAAGTGATAAGCAATGACTATACAGTTGCTGGGGCTCAGGCGAAACATCACTGTATGTCTTTCCCAAGGACTGCCACAGGAGCTTGAATTCTCATTTGACTTAACATTAGTCATCTGCCAATTTCCTTACCCATGAACAAAACCTGGAACTGTGTGTCTTGTTGGAGTAGTTATATAAGGAGACTTTATAGCACAGAACCAATAATGCTGAACTGCAAATATTCTTACAAAGAACTTTTTAGACCACAAGCCAAAGCTGAGAAAACTTGCTTGAAACCAAGTACTCATGGCAGACTGACCCATTACACCAGTGTTGTTAGTGTGTGCCTGACACAATTTCCAAAGCTGGTGTACCTTGGAGTGTCTCACACTACAGCCTTTCAGCCCGTAAACTGCCCACAGTGTGTATGTGTGCACACATTTCTGTACTGCTTGACAGTGTTCAAAAGCTACCTATTTTGGTTTTTTATTACTCCAGGGTAACACCAAAGAGGACAAAATTAGCTTAGCTCTTGTTCTGTAGCAGGTTACATCCAGGTTGCTCCAGGAGCAATAAACACCTTCACACCCCTCTAAATGGGTCACCTGCACCCTTTTTCTGTATGTGGAACAATGTTACTCAATGTACGGCTGTGCCATACAGCTTTGTAATGAAAAATTTCTTTAAAACTTTCAGGATGAAGATTTTGCAGGTTCAAGTCCCATTATCCTCAGACTGCACGTGACCCTGGGCTGCTCATCAGTGGACTGTAGGCACTGTTCCCAGCCATAATGTTCCCATTCCTTCTTTCTCCTCTCAGATACTGTGGTGGCACTTGTCATCAGGAAACCTGACATGGGGAAGTGTATAAACATCAAAATCAAGTTCCAGCTTTCCTTAGCCACTTGCAAGGTTACATCAATCAGTATATTGATGATTGATGTACACATGAATCTAATGGTTTCATGCCCACCAACCTATTAATTTTAGGCCTAAGCTGGGACACAATGGGAAAATGCAGGAAAGACTGTTTCAAAGCAATAGATCTGTCATTTGGATGAAGGGCATGCATCTATTATACTATGAGAAGTCAGAAAGCAATAACTGAATTACACACTACCGTCAGATACCTTAAAATGAAATTATTAATAATTTAATCAGAGTTCAGAAAACTTAGGTAGTTTTTTTTATATGAAGGATGCCTTAGAAGAAGACAATGAAATATCTTTGTTCTTTTTACTACTGCTGCTATCAATTATTAAGTAGTATCCATATGTCATCCTGCCTTATTTTGTTACCAACTTGGGAAAGTGTTTAGCTGAAAGGGATATAGGTGTTTACATAGGTCTAATAGAAAACTATTTATTAGAAATGAAAAATATCTATTTTCTGTAAAATTGGAAGAATGAGTAAATAGGAAAATCGGTAAGGCTTTCCTGGCTCAGCGAGAGCATCGTATGATGAGAGTGAACATGGGTGAAGATTATTTAGTGCTTAAGGTCTTGGAGAGCTTTGATCAGGAGCCTTTTTCACAGAAACATCCCAGTTTTAGGAGCACAGGCCTTATTCTGCACTATGTACTTTGTGTAGGTGTTTAAAATGTTCCACTCAACCCATGAAACTCTGATACAAGGTTTACATAGAACAAAGTAATATAGTAACATCCATCTGAGCATGACAATTTGATATTAGATGGGACAATATTCTAAGCAATATACACTGTACTGTTCCTGGACATAAGCTACATCCTAAGGGTAAGACATTAAAGAAAATATTGCCAGATAAGCGAATTATTTCATAATTATTGATTAATAGAATAGGTGAATAGAAGTCACTCATCTCTAAGGCACCTTGCACTGGTTACTGCCAGACACAGATCTGAATATACCATTCATCTGTATTCAGTATTGTATTCTTCTCTCCCCATAAAGATAAATTAAAGTCCTAGTTGTTTATTCTGGATTTTTTGGGGGCATGAGTATATGAAATGAGACAAGGAGTTGGAGAATTTATGGTTTTGTAGTTTTTGTTTCAATGTGCTCCCTACCACCTGTTAACTTCAAATGGATTACAGTTATAATAGAAATAGTTTAACTACACTTCAGGAAATTAAAAATAAACATTATCATCACATCCAAAGAATTTTCACCATTAAAGGCATTGGAAATTGGATTGTAAGTAGTGCAGAAGAAAATTGTGATAACACTTTCCTATGCAAGTGTCGTGGGTTGGAGCTGAAATTAATTGACAGCTTCTTAATCCAATGGCGCTTCTCCGATTTTGCATATTTAAACCTGCTGGAGGTGCGGAAGAGCTCTCTTTGATCCAGCTGCGACTGGGAGAAGGGGGGGGGAGGGGGACAGCTCCGGGCCCGGGCCTGAGGAGAGCGGGCCGAGCCCCCCTCCCCCAAATGCCAGGGGCAAGGGGTCCCTGGCATGCATTGGGGGCCCCCCCCAAAAGCTGCAAGCAGCCAAAGAGCAATGGGGGGCTGCAAGGCCAGACCTCCGAGCAGCTCCTGAGAATCCAGGAGGGGCTTCCCTTCCCCCACTCCACAGGGTCCCCCGCGGGCCTGGAAAAACCGATTTTCAGTTTTCTCAGACTGAAGAAACTATTAAGCAACTGGCAGCATCAAAAGAGAAGAGCTTTTCCTTCAACAGAAGCTGTTCACCATGGAGTTAAAGTTGGAGGAAGATGTAAAAAGTAAGTCAGGTGGGGTGGAATGGAAGATGGCGGCGGAAAGAAGAGGGCGGTGCTGTGAGGGGCGTGAAGCTTAAACCGACCCTTTTGCAAAAACGTGGTAAAGAACTGTAATACCATAAACTGTTCTGTTATCCATTTAAAGGACATGGGGGGAATTGAGAACACCCCATGTTTGGATGTTCAGTGCAATCGACTGTCTCTGACCGGACAGAATATTGCGGTGGCAGTTCAGAAACCACATGGAAGCAGAGAGGAGACCTCTTTCTTTTCCTAGAGTTTGGAAAGACTTTTTAATAACTCTAATATTGACCAGAAATTCCATCTTTGTTATTCTCCTTGCTCTCTCTCCCGGAAGACCTGTGAGGAGGTCTGTGTATGCCCCTGAGTGATAGGGGCTGGGGCTGGTGAAGAAAGGAATGTGGGTTTTTTTCCTTTTTACTTTCTTAGTGTAGTGTTCCTTTTCTTTTAATCCTACCTAGTAACAATAAACTATCTTTATACTCTTAGAAGTTTTTGAGCCTGCTTTGTATGTTTCTCCCAATTCATATCTCACAAAAACAAATAAGTGAACTGAATCACAACTGCAATTGGTGTTTCAGTTTGGTTACTGAATCTAACCCGTTACAGCAAATCTTGACATTCTTTAAAATACAGAAAGGCATTATTTCAAGAAAGACTGACAAGACAAGAGATTTGGAAGCCAGACATGCATCTGTTGGAGTTGGATGGGATCATCATGCCCAGAATGCCTTCATAGAGCTTAATTGAGTAACAACAGAAGCAAAGCTACAACAGACACCAGCACTAACTGCTCAAGCCTGCCAGAAAAGTTTAATATTAACTCTTGCATCTAGGGCATGCCACAATGTTTATACTGAAATTGTCATTTAGTCTCACTTGGCTGAGTGGGAAGGGGGTTGGTACAGTGACCATAATCCCAGAACCGATAGCAGACCTCAGAATGGGTGAACTGCAGACCTTTAAGCATGATTCCATCATGTCCAGCAGTGAATGAAAGACAAAGCACAGAAAAAATGTAAATCAGCTTTTTTTCACCTTTCAATAACTAGCTGAAGAACAATTCACAAAGAAGTGGTGGTTCTGGAAGATCAGAGGCCTGAGATGTCCCGTCTGTTGGAGCATCACCTAATTTCCAGAAGGCAGGCATTTTTCTAGGGTCAACATTTTTCTCCTTTTCTTTTATTGCAGCTATATTAAATCTAAATATTTGTATAGGATATTTGAACAGTCACAGTGCAACAGCTTGGCCTCTTAGGCAACCTAGCAGGTGAAATACCATGTTTTCATACCCCATTCATGGGGAAATAAGTGTTTGTATATGAAAAATGGGTCACCAGCAACATACTCCTTGAGAGAAGGAAGAAATCACTTTGAACACTTGGGGTACTGGTGCAACGTGAAGTTAGACCTCTTTCAAGAACCATATATTGCAACCATAGGAACTATAAACCACTATCAAGGCTAGCAGTAAGAAATTTGGTAGTTTTTATTACTTGTGACCATTTGGTCAACATCTGATTTTTATAAATAAGACAATTAAAATGGTATCTTTTTTTCCTTGTCAATGTACTGTTCTGTTAAGCTTGCATTATCTGAGAAGATAATTAAGGGAAAAAGTAAGTATCAAGGCCTAGATCACCGTGGCACCAGGAGTTGGCTCTGAGCAGAGGCAGGATCAGGAAGAGCATTCCCACCCAGCAGGTGTGTGGGCAGAGCACAAACACAGCAGCAGAAGTGTCCAAGTGGGCAGTGAAGCTGGTGGGGCTGAAGACTACAAAGGACAAATGTGGGTAGCAGAACACAAATTAGAGGTGGGAAGATGACATTTAAGTCTGGCATAGCAGCCTCCTAGTCCATACAGGGAGGGATATAGAAAGGATTGGAGAATAGAGCTTCACTAAAGGGCTGCTGCAGATATGGTCTGTAGTTGGCAAGGGCAGGGAAAGTTTGAACTGTTGGCACAAGTATGGAACAGCTGAAGGAGAGGAGATGGCGCACCTATCGATTGGAACAAACTGGAACTGAAGCAGTCAGCTGCTGCTGTTTCACCACAGTTAGCAGAAAAAAGTGTCTCCAGCTGACATCACAGAAGAAATACTATTCATCAGTAAATGAGACCTTCAAACTTGTAGTTTGAAGTTGCCTGGGTTAACCATACACAATCTAGCACTCACCACCATAGCTCAGCTGCCTCTATATGAATGCACATTTGAAGATCCAGTTACTTAATGGAACATCCATCCGTAAGGAAGAGAGAAGCAGCAGTTTCCTTCTGAAGTGTTTATCAGAGGAGCGGAGAACACAAATGAGTGATTTAGTAAGAGATGAAATTACCACCCTCCCCTTATGAGTTCCATTTTGTATTTATCAGAGCCAAGCTACTCTCTGAAGGCTGAAAGTACCCTTGTGTCTTTTCCTCTAGACTCAGATAAATTTTCCCCATGAAAATATTCAGTTGAGCCACTTGGGATTGATGAGATTTCTGAGTCTTGCCAGGAAAAGATGTAGCTGCTATAATTGGTGAACAGAAATTGCAGGGTCTTACTTTGATAAGCAAAGACAGTCCAGGCTGCTGGGGAGAAAAATAATTTCTATAGCTCATTGGCCTTGAATTTTC
This sequence comes from Daphoenositta chrysoptera, assembly GCA_013397915.1. NCBI lineage: Eukaryota > Metazoa > Chordata > Aves > Passeriformes > Daphoenositta > Daphoenositta chrysoptera. The sequence continues at coordinate 57,362 of VZRO01001749.1, read as the reverse complement.
CTTGTTTCACATTCAGACGAGATGGCCTGACAAGGTCTGGGGATGTTTGACCAGTCCCTGTCTTTGCCACAATGTTTGCACGAGTATAATGATTAGCACAGGGCCACTTGGCTGTTATAGGTTCTGATCCTTGCAGACATGACCTTTAATTAGAAGCATTTTTGTCTTCTCTCTCCACAACCCTACACCCACAACCTTGTCTAGCATTCCTACCGACAGCCCATATTCCATATGTCTGCAAGAAGTGGAGTTTAATTTTATTTCTCTCAAGTGGATCAGTTTGTTGGCTTGAATGATTCCCTTCCAAAAGAGGACCACAAGTCACTCCAGAGAAACACCATTATGATGGAAATGCAAAACGCTCAATACACTTTATCCAAGTGTGGATGTAACTCATTACTGCCCATGGTTAAATTAAATTTCTCACTCCCTGAGAGGAGTGAGGTAAAGTGGTAAAGAGCCAATATTCTCAGAATTCTGAAATTCATTTATCAAGATAATACCTAGTGGCAACAAAAGAGAAATGTCTTAAAAACACCAGAGAACCACCTGCTTTGTGGTGCAGATGTTAGTCTAAACACACTTGCAAGAAGCAGAATATCTACAAATAACCTTGAAGCTTTATGACATATTCTCAGAATATTAGAACTATTATAGATCAAAGCTATTTTTAGAAAATGTGTAGGTGAAGTAGTTCTGCATTAGGGATAATCGTGTACAAAAAGTGTGTCATTATACACTTAATGGCCAGATGCCATTCTTTTAATATTCTTTTGATATTGGAAACTGTATTTGAACTTGCTATTATATTTTTGCTTCAAGTGGACTTGTTCAACTTCGTGCTATATTGCTAGAGCTGGAGCAAAGTTACCTCCTGTTGCTCGAGCAAAAGGTGAGTGCCAGATGACTGTGACACTCATGGTGATGAGCACAAAGTTCTGGGTGGACGTGGATTTGTTAAAAGGCTAAAAGGTAACTGACACTGTCATCACGTTTCCTCCTACAGATACTTCTGTCACTTCTATCTTCAGGAGCTGAAACTATAAAGTAATTTTAAGTACTTTTGCCATCAAAGTTGTCTGCTACCAAATCATTAAGACGTAAAGAATTCTCTAAGTTGGGAAGAGAGATGCATAGCAGTAAAACAAGTGGGCAAGTGAAAAAAAAGGTTATGCACAGTGAACATATTAAAATTTGTTTAGAGCTAATATAAAGTAGAGACATACATGCAAGAGACATCGTGCAATTTTCAAATGCAGTTTAGCTGAATATGTCTCTGAGACATATCTCAATTATTCCTCTTGCACAGTCTGGTCTATGAGCTTATACTGGAGATTTCAGTCCAGCCTCATTTCCTAGATTATGAGAAATCTTACATAGTGCTGCTGTTTAATCTATTTAGTATTATTCTCTTAAGGTTTGGCTACCATCCCAGGAAAAGCACATAGATAAGGGAAAAATTTGCAAAATAAGGGTGAAACCTTTAGGTGGAGGAGTTAATTCAAATAAGCTAAACAGACTCATTTTCTGCAGGAATCTTAGACAATCCAGTTGCATAAATTCAAGAAATTTCAACATACAGAAATGGTTTTTACTGTAGGTATGACATTACCACTTGCAAATAAATCCACTGCTAGTTGTTAAATTAGCTGTCTGGACAACAATAGCAATGAAAACACAACCCATAGACACATTATAATATTGTCTGTACATAGGGCAATTGCAGAGGCAGAATTTGTGGTCTGGTTCTTGGCTCACAATAAAACCCAGACTGACAGATCTTTACTCTGGTGTTTTCCTTACTGCAGTCATTCCTGAAGCTTCTTACCCAAACATACTCCAGATCTCCTCAGTGTTGTTCCTTTTACAGTTAGTTTCTTCTGGAGGGCAAGAAAAAATACCCATATTTTTGAATGGTGTGCATTTAGACTTGCAAAGATGTATGGTCCAAAATGGCACAGACATTAAATGGCAACTCCAAAGAGAAGTGCTAAACTTTTGTCTAAGGCAAAATACTTGAGGTAAAATCCCATAACTCAAAATAACTTTTTCTTGTAGCTGTTCCCAGAGAAGACAGAATGAAGTATTCTGTATTTTCTGCAAGTAAAGAATGGAAAGGAGAAACATGTTTCCTTGTTGTTTTTGAGGTCATATATCCCATCACAAATTCCATTTAAACAGGCTACAAAACCCCCCGTGTAATAATCAGGGAGAAATGGAATCTTCAATCATCTCCTTTTCAATCAAACATTTTAATTTGGAAGCAGAAGACTGAAGTATAGGAATACATGGAAACCCACTCTGCCCCTGGATATCAGATAACTAATTCATAAGAGTGGCACATCTGCTATATGCAGGAGGAAGAGGGAGGGTCATAAAGGCAGAGGAACTGTCACCATATCAAGTAGAAGATTTCCATGAATGTCCTCAGACTTCTATCAATCTACATATGTAGTCTTCCTCTGAGCACAGCTGCTGGCGTTCAGATCAAAAACAATGGTCAAGAGAGGTAAATGAGACTACTTTCATTTATTTTCATCAGCAACAAGTGGTTTTAAATTATCACAGTGTCATTGACATGCTATGAAAACCTCTGAGACAATCAGGAACTAACAGGAAGTAATCAGTAAATTGTGGGAGTCTAAAAAGTAAAAAAGAGGACAAGTTTAGCAGGCAGTGAGTGAAACTTGACACAAAGCACAATTTTCCTCTCAGATGCTCTTAGTATTAGTATAAAAATTATCTTATCAAAAGTTAGGTTAATCTACTTGACTACCCCTCAGAGTAGTAATAAGGCTTTCAGGCATGATTAGAGTAACCATACCAACTAGAAAACATACAAATAGAACAGAAAAAATCCAAAATCTGCCTCACTACTTCATTAGGACTTTACTAATAAGCCCTAAGAGAAATCAGTCACCCAATAAATGTCAGAAGTAACACTATGAATAGAAAAAAAATGGCAGAACTTGTGATTATTGCATCTGAAGACTTAGATTCTTAGAGCCTAAACACTGAAAAAACCCCCAACAAAAGGGGTTGCTGACTAAAGGAATATAGGTCAGAATGCAAACAAATGAAGAGTACAAAAACCGTAACGTAGCCTCTTCTATTCTCTTCCATTCTCATGCCAGTGCACTGGCCTGTCTGCAGATCTAATCTTTTGGACAGGCTTTCAATTCTGACCCTTTAGCTGGCCAGAATTGATGAAGACCCAGCATCTGGAAGGTTGGATACTAAACGTGGGGTCTGAATATATCAAAAAGAGTGAAAGGGCAGAGCATGAATCTTCAAAACCTGTAGCTTCCCAGAAGCTCCTCTAGTCTCCATGGCACTGATATGAAGGAAGGGCAATATCAGGTAATGATAAGTTAGTGTCATGTACTCAAAGCTTTTAACATCAAATGAGCCTGATGCTCAGGGTAAAGTACAACACATTCCTAGCAGAGCCCTTGGTGGTTGGTATTGATTGCACTGGAAACAAGGAACAGGGAGAGGAAAATGAAAATAATATTAAGTTCAAGGGTACTGACAGCCAATGAGTAAAGAACAACAAGATTCACACCAACATTTACACATGTTTGTCCTGTTTCACCTTGGTAAGTGCTTACCAGGCCTGCTATATTATCAGTCCATCATGCCACAGACAGTGTGCTACAGTCAGGATTAAGATGCTGTTTTGTTTTTTTTTTTCAGCTAACACAGCAGAGTCCTTCACCACCCCAGCTATTTACTAAAATAGATCACACAAAATTTTAGGCCCCAGAACAAACACTCTTGGTTAAAAAAACTCAAGAAAGTACCTGGAAGCATCCTTAACAGACCTTTCCTCCACCAGTTTGCCTAATTTTCCTTTCAAATAATTTGATTTTTTTGCCACTTACTAACTGGAGAATTTTTCAGGCCCATACTGTCATTTTTGTAAGAAACAACCTAAAGAAAGCAGATCATGACCCCGTGACTGAGACACTAATCTGGGGTGTAAGAGCCTACTCTTTAGAAGAACAAAAACTAGGTCTGATCATTTGTTTCTAAAAGGAATTTCAGTCTGAATACTTGTTGTCTGTTTACATAAAGCCAATGCCAGTATTTTCCTGAAGGATTTATCTTATACTAAGCAAAGCAGGAGGAGAGTAAATCCAGTTATAAAGAATCTGTAAAATATAATCCCCAGATTATGCTCTGAGAACATGCGGGACATGAGTTCTCCCCTCACTCACCACTGATAGTGTTTGTCAGGAGCACAAACTCAGACACAAGAATAGCTTCGGAAAAAATAGAACTGAAGACATAAAAGTTGTCTTCTAGCGACGGAGTTTCAGTGAACAGAAGCATCTGCCTTTGGGCAGACAGCACACACGGAGCTTGTGCGTGGGTGCGATGCCTCACATCAGAAGGGATGAGCGTCTCGATCAGCTGTTTGCTGAGACCATGGAAGCGCTTAGGCAAGCTCCTTACACACCTCAAAAAGATGTTGGGAAGAAAGCCCAACGTGTTTCCTAAAGTCTGCTGCATTGTAGTGTTAAGCAGGTGGTAATTTTGGTCAGTGTTACCTGAAAAAAGACTTAATCCACACATGATAACATCACTGCTTTTTATTGAATAGAAAAATATCAGTATCTTAATTATTAAATAACTTACAAACCATCTCTGGGCAAGAAAATTAATTGATTGTATGCTGTTAATATTCTCATAGCTTCTTGTTTGTGGAAGAGAAATCTGGTGATGATACTCCTTCTATAGGGTCAGATTTTATACTTATGGCTTTCAGCATGCTGCACCAATCTTTCTAAAAGCTGCTTGATAACATAATATTTCTCAATGAGAAAATGTTATCAAAGGAATAGGTAATTCAAGAAATAGTGGAAAAATCTTTTTGAAATATTTGAATCTCATAAAATGTGAGTTTTGAGTGATATGCTATCACTGTTGCCTATCTTTGTGAAATGTTAGCCTACCCTCTAATGTTAGAGGAGAGAAAGACGATGGAATACAAAATGTAAAACTCAATCTAAAAGATTCATACAGCTGCCTGTAGGAGTGGGGTAGGACGGTTGGGACGATGATGAGACGGACGGAGACGAGAGATCTCTGGAGTCAAGGCTGGTCTTGGAGCATGCGGTTTGTTTGGGGCGTGGGTATAGGGGCCCTGCTAAGAGCTGCCGGCCGCAGCTCGGAGCGGGCCCGAGAGAGAGCGAGCGAGCGCGTGAAGTTTCCGACACTTTGAATCTTCCTCTACTGAATATTCTAATTTACACCAACCAATCTAGTACAAGATGCAAATCCTATAGTATTTACATACAGCCTGTAAGAATCATTACATTACCATACTGTGTGACCCTTGGACCTGTGGTAAGGAGAGGCATTTTTTAATCAAGAGGGGATTACCTTCCGCTGGCCATACTATTGTTTTCCAGTTGTTGAGTAACTGAGGCTTAGCATCTTAGACATTGAATTTGGTTTTCACGTCTATTTCACTTGTAGGTTTCATATTCTCAACATCTAAGTAGTCATACTTATAAGGCTTTCCTGTTTCATCTTCCCCAACACTGCCTGTATTAGTCATACCGGTATTCATTTCCTCACAGGTCTTTTTTTTTAATGTAAATGTTCTTCTACATTGTTCTCCTAGTACTATTCTAACTTCTGCAAGAATCAGAAATGTGGGCACCCCAGAAAGCTTTGGAGAGAGCAGGGCACTATTTTAATGGGAAAGGGCTGGCCTAATATTTAGGCCCCACAGTGGCAAAGACAAAATAATTCTTCAGTGTAAATCTGCTAGTTTACCCACACCAGAAGTCTGTCTGCTTCACCCTTAAACAGCTCACACCATTTACCGAAGCTGGAAAGGAACATGGCAATTTGCATCTGATTGCAACAAGCCTATTGCTTCTCTGAGCATTCATCAGAACAGTAGAAAACTTTTAAATGTATGATATGGTTGTAATATATAAACACATATTTTGCTTTTTCAAAAAATATTCTGTTATGGGATTCATATTGCTTTTAGCACAGATATATTGCTAAAGTAAATTTGCTTTGCTTGTGTATTTGAGCTTGTGTACCTGAGCACGTTAGTAACATGGGAAAAGTGTTTGTGATAACTATAGAGGTTTATTGGTTTGGTTATGAATCCTTAATGTCAAGTGTTAAAGAGAAAATCTTCACATGTACTTTTTATTAAAAATCATGTTTTTCAGGCAAAGGCAATTGTTTTTTAACACTATCTGCTTGGAAGAATGAAATTCAGCAGCATTATTATATATCAGATAGCACAATTGTTACTCATGTAGACATCAGTTTTAAAAAGTCTACTGCATTTTTACAGAATTATTGTACTGCTCTAATGAAACACAGTCTTAAAAGTGCAGTTTTTTCCCTTTTATTTGCCTTTATTTGTAATTTTTTCCCATTTCAATCTTTTTTAATGCTCTCATTGGAGATAAATGGGTTTCAATATTTATCTGTTCTGTTCCTTTTATTCTACAAAAGGTAATTTGGTCATTCTGCTGGACACCCTAGCACTTGAGTGAGACATGTGAGCCTTCTGTTGTACCCGCACAGGAGCGAATAGCTGCTGTCCTGAGCACCCAGTGGAGCTCATGCTGCAGGACTGGCTTTTCTCAGTTGTGCCCTCTGCCCCTTGCTTTTCCTCTTCTTTCCAGTCACAGTATAAGCAAGACACATTTATTTTCCTGTTTCAGATCTGCAAATAGTCCCGACTTTTTATTTTTCTATGTATGTGCCTTGGAAGCACTTAGGGATCTCAGATTTCAATTTTTAAAATCGCTTTTCCTTGGACTTTATTTTTTTTTAACCTTAGTAACCAACCTTTTGTCAAACTATTACAGTAACAACCAGGATGAGGACATATATTTGATCTATACAGCGTAATAACATATCTTTATACAGTCTAACTTGTTATTTCTTTTTCCTGCTTTGCACCTTGTGAGATACCATCATTCAGCTGCCTTTGGAGATACAGGCAGCAGCTTCTTTACTTGTCTCTATAAATATCATTCATCTCATACAATTTAATGTTTTTCCATTTAAAACAGAATATATTCAAGTGGTTTGTGGTGTTACCTTTACTAATACCAGTGTTTCTGGAGTGCCTCAGAGTTTTCTCCTGTTCTATGAATGTGAAACCCTTGCAGCCCTCATGGCATGGGCTGGGCATGCCTTGGAATCCTCCAGGTGTGAAAGGGCCCCAGCTCTGAGTGCAGAGAGGGAAGCATGTGGTGGCTGTGTTCATGTCAAAGGAAGCATTTGGGGTGGCATGGGCACATTCCCTGCTTTCTGTGGAGCTGTGGTGTCAGGGGAATGTTGAAGTGGGCTGGTGTTGGAAACACAGCTGCTGTTTTAAGGTGACCGATGGAACTTGGCTGAAAATAACTCTATTTTCAAGTTCAAGCACCTAAATTATCTAGATATTTTGGAAATTTTATTTGAGAGGAACCTAATCTGTTTAAAATATTCAAGTCCTTTTCTTCCCTTCAACAGAAGACTCTGTTCCTGTAATAATAATTCAAAGACTTTATCATGCATTCTCCTGCTGCAGTTTAACATGACAATAGGATTACCATGCATTTGCTTACACATTTCTGAAAAACCAGTCCTAAAAATTCCCACTTTAGCATGCCATCAGAGAGGAGACCAGTGCTTCCCTTTTAAAAGTCCCAATGTGCATTGGGACTTCAACATCCAGTGTCACTTCCTAATGGTAGTAAGAAGATGGGGAGTATGTTTAGTCAAATCTTATATCTTTCCTTTCTGTGGTCCTGTTCTACATTGTCTCTGTTGTTTGCTATTATTATTAACTGGAATTTGCTTCCAGAGGCCCCATTTAGCTCTGTGCTGGAAATTGCTTGCTGCACTTACTGCTGTTGCCAAACAGTTGTGATACAACCCCTCTCATAAGCCATTCAAAGTTTATCAAAATCAAGAGATTGATGGCTTTACTGTACTGACCTATTTTGTACAAAGCTGATTTTGTATATTTAATGTATAACTCTCCAGGGTTAAGAGAGGGAGCAGCATAATTTCCCTCCAGCAAGCCTTAGCTCAGGCCAGCTTTCCTGCAAGGATTTGCTTATGATGGGTACCTGATAGGAACGCAAAGTCCATTTAACACCTTTTTTCTGTCAGATAAGCATTTCCTTGGACCACAAGCCAAGATGCCTTAAACTAATGAATAATGAACTCCCTCACATTCAGCACAATCATTATAAATCCACATGGTTTGTTTTGGGGATTGAAGCAAGGAAGCTTCTATCATATGCTGGTCACACAGCTCTATTCCTGCTGTCCTTAAGGAGATCAATGTTTGGAAAAAGACAATCAACAGCCTGACACATCAAGGCAAGTTCTTGAAAAACCTTTTTGTCATACACACAAAAATACAAAAATAGTTGTTCTGTGTTTCAGTACTTGTAGCCAGTCACATAAACTATGTCTACCATAATTCCACTTCAAACAGGATTTGATGAATGAACTTAAATTAAAATAATATTTATGTAAAAATATTCCATGCTGATGTTTGACCAATTTTATCAATGGATTTTAATCAGTAGAACAGAACTACCTGCTACGTTTTACACGTGTGTTGGGGGTTATTATTTCTCCTTTTGTTTCTTTCTTTCATGGAATTGTGTCCCATTGCTAACAATAACTAACTATGCTTAAGAGAATAGAAGCTGTGGCTGGGAGGAGGAGGAGGGGGAAGGGTGCAGCTGGCTACTCTCTTACCTGGGGGCTTTTCTCTTTGCAAGGGCTAAGATACCATGAGATTTTGGCCAGCTGGTGAGGAGCTTGGCTCAGCTCCTCTCCCTCTCTCGCTCTCGGCATTGGAGTAGGCACAGCCGGTCTGTGGTCGCTGCCTGGTGGACTTGTTGCCACTACAGAACTTTTGTCCTCCCATTGCTTCTCCTACTGTGGGTGAGCCTTTGCTCGTCAGAGCAGCTCTTGCACTGGGACCTTATTAACGCCTGATCTGACTGGAAGGGACCCTCACCATCTATTCGGGTGCCTCAGGGGAAAAACCCAGGACCTCGACCGTCCTCCCCCTTCCTGGAGGGCTCCTCTGCCTGGCTGCATGCAGCAGCTGCTTTGAAGGAGCCCGGCTGCCGCTGCCCAGCCCCGCTGCTTTCTGCCACTGCCTTGGGCTTTTCTGCTGCACTCTAACTCACACCCCCAGCCTGCCAAGACACCCTGAGCTCCTGCTACAGATGTGGAGTTTCTGCTACATTTCATTTGCTACTCTGGGGTCTGCTCGTCCCTGCCACCCAAGCTGCCGCTCCAGGGTTCCTGCTGCAGCCCATTTCCCCATCCGGCCTGCCCGCCATTGCCACGTGAGGGAGACGGGGCCGAGGTGACGTCACAGCGCCCCCTGCAGCCGCGGGGGAACCATCGCACCCGCCCTGCCCGGCCGGGAGCCGCCAGCGCCCCNTAAGATACCATGAGATTTTGGCCAGCTGGTGAGGAGCTTGGCTCAGCTCCTCTCCCTCTCTCGCTCTCGGCATTGGAGTAGGCACAGCCGGTCTGTGGTCGCTGCCTGGTGGACTTGTTGCCACTACAGAACTTTTGTCCTCCCATTGCTTCTCCTACTGTGGGTGAGCCTTTGCTCGTCAGAGCAGCTCTTGCACTGGGACCTTATTAACGCCTGATCTGACTGGAAGGGACCCTCACCATCTATTCGGGTGCCTCAGGGGAAAAACCCAGGACCTCGACCGTCCTCCCCCTCCCTGGAGGGCCCCTCTGCCTGGCTGCATGCAGCAGCTGCTTTGAAGGAGCCCGGCTGCCGCTGCCCAGCCCCGCTGCTTTCTGCCACTGCCTTGGGCTTTTCTGCTGCACTCTAACTCACACCCCCAGCCTGCCAAGACACCCTGAGCTCCTGCTACAGATGTGGAGTTTCTGCTACATTTCATTTGCTACTCTGGGGTCTGCTCGTCCCTGCCACCCAAGCTGCCGCTCCAGGGTTCCTGCTGCAGCCCATTTCCCCATCCGGCCTGCCCGCCATTGCCACGTGAGGGAGACGGGGCCGAGGTGACGTCACAGCGCCCCCTGCAGCCGCGGGGGAACCATCGCACCCGCCCTGCCCGGCCGGGAGCCGCCAGCGCCCCTGCCGGCCGTGAGCGGAACTGCACCGAAGGGAAAGGGCCTGACAGGCCAGAGAGACCGGCACTGGGTTCTGGTGCTGCTGCCATTGTTGTTGTTTGTTTGCCTTGTTATACATACTAGTAAAGAACTGTTATTCCTTTTCCTATATCTTTGCCTGAAAGCCCCTTAATTTCAAAGTTATAATAATTCAGAAGGAAGGGGGTCATATTTTTTTCATTCCAAGGGAGGTTTCCGCCTTCTTGGCAGATACCTGTCTTTTAAACCAAGACAATGTGTAAAAATCAACCCAAGTCCTTCCATGTATTGCCAAAGTACGTTTGTATTTTTCAGACTGAATTCCTCTAGGTGAACTTTCTATTAGTTTCATCTATTTCTGTAGCTCTGGCAAGAAAACTATTTTATAATATGCAACTGTAAAAGGACAGAGTGGAGTTTTATGTTGGAGACTTGGAAAACCAAGATTTACTTTTGTTTAATTTTAAATTTTTACTACTTTCCCATCAACGAATCAGTTGTGCTAATTCCCTTGGGATCTGAAAGCTAAATCATTTTTGGCTCATATCTGACAGCCTGGAATAAAAATATTGCAATTGCTGCTTACTGTCATTTACACTTGATGAAACTAACATGAAATGAGTGTAAAATTGATTGGGAAACAGTGTTCAGACAACAGTATGCACAGACCAATAGTTTAGTTTCAAACAGGAAAATGATATTGACTGGGTTTTGCAAAGCTTGCCTTGGGTCAGTATTTTTATTACTAACTTGGATGATGGAATACAGAAGACAGTTTTAGGTCTGAAGATGATCCCAGGCAGTCAGGTGTGGCAAAGATGCTGAAGGACTAGGATTCAAACCAATATGGACATGGGAAAGAGATCTGAAAAAAATAGAATCAATTCAATAACAAACCATGAAAGATGGTACATTGGAATAATCACCTGCATAACTGGAGGCACTATAGTTTAGGTAACAGTTTTGAAAAAAATAATTTGGCATTGATATCATATGGAAAACTGAAGATGAATCAACAGTGTTTTAAAATAGCAAGCACCAGCCCAGAAACAGGAACAGGATGGGTAAGTAAGATGAGGAAAATAATCGTGCTGCTCCCTGCTCTATTAACAATATATTTTCTGTGTCACTTATCTCATTTTGAGCACTATACTTGAAAGGAAAAGAAAAGTGGACCAAGGGACGAAGCACAATCTGGAGCATGGTAGAGCAATGGTAGAAAATGTCACATAAGGAAGGGGATATTTCTAGCCTGAGATAGCAAAGACTAAGATGAGATATTGTAAAAAATACCTTCCTTTCAAAAAGGAAAGGAATATTCTGTTCTCTGTATTCAGCAGGGCTCAAATGCAAACAATGTGCCTCAGCTGTAGCAAGGGAGAGTTAAATTAAGCATCTGGGAAAATGTTTAAAATTAAGATGCTTTGCAATAGGTTGCCTGGGACAACTGTGAAATCTCTAACACTGGAAATTCATTAGACGCACAATAAAGTTCTCAGTTTTCTTATCATCATGGGATTCTAATTCTTTGTATTGCACAGACCTATTACATGATGCCAAACAAGGACAAAATCTTCTGCAAATAGGGTGAAACATTTCTGTAGTTTTGGTTGTTCATGCACAGGGCCTTAAAGCCTTAGGCATCCAAAGAAGGTAAAATAGCAAAGGGCAGGGACAGAGCTGTGAACAAAGAAGTTAAAATCCTGGCAGATTAAAGGGATCTTTTTTTTAGAGGTGCTAAAATATCACAACACTTGCTGTTTAGCCTTTGGATCTGTGTTGCAATATGAGGAGGTGTAAGCTCTGCTCAACACCTTCTCAGCTGAGGGGGCATTCAGAACTCTCTGTGTGCCTCACTTGATTTTCCTCCTGACTTGCTTTGTGTGGTGTATATACCATGGTATATTTGGCTAACAGAAGAATTTGATGAGCTAAGAAAAAGATAAATGGAAAAAAAAATAAAGAGGGAGAAGGGTCTTGGAGATGTGGACTGAGACCACAAAGCTGAGGGAAAGAACAAGCTGACACAAGCAGTCAGCACAGAACAAAATCTACCCTTGCAAAACTGCAGTAAGTTTCATGGAAAATGTGTTATTTGTTAGAGTTTTTTCAGCTTAGGAAATGAATGATTACCAAACAATTCTTAGAGATAATAATCTGGGTACTTTCAATTTTAAATTGGTCTTCCTTAGAAGTAGATTATTATTTTATAGACCAACAAATGGCTCCTGGGCAATAACTTAGTGCAGAACATAGCACTGCATGAGTAGAATTAGTATTTGCACAGTTGGTGGTAAAGGCAAAACAAAAAGCTAGTCGCATTTCTTTGGATTATTCTGTAAAGTGAAATTAATTCTTGTGGAAAAATATCAGATAAAGAATCCAGAAGCAAAGTCTCCATTGATTTCAGTAGAGCAGAATCCATTCCTGAGCAAGAACCCAGCCAAATCCAATGGCTGGGTTTTGATCCAATTATTTCATACAAGAAGGGCACTGTCAGTGCACTGTGAACAGACTGCTGAAGACCTTTCACCCAGCAAATTGCAGATATGTTCACTGAGATGGGCAGGAACTAGCTAGGCCTGCTTTGGAAAAGTGTGACTGGATGGCATCCAGAGGGATCTTCCATAGCAAATTATTCTGTGAATCTCTGAACAGCATTCCCTATGTCTACTTCTGGCCCTGGGCACTAAATGCAGACCACAGGACACCCAGAGGTTAATGGCCAGCAATTGCTGCCAGTGCAGCACTAAGGACTCTTCTGGACACTACTCAGTGTCTCCCTGACCATTGCAGAGATGAGAACAATGGTGGTTCCAGCCCTTTGAATGCTCACAAACTTAGAGCAGCACCCACTGTTTAGACCATCAGCTCATTGCCGCATTTAAACAGATGAACAAATACAACTTTAAAGTTGGTTTTTAATTTTTTTTTTCATTTGAACTGTGACTACTTACTAATAAGACCAAACCTCTTTGGCGAGCTGGAGAGATTACTCTGATGTAAACTTAAGTTAGGATGAAGAGGAGGATTTCAGCAGCTCTAAGTGGTACATGTAAAGATTATGTAAGGTCATTTTCATTTTTCCTCATGTGCATATTTTTCTTCTAAAGATATCAAAAAGCAAGGTTAAGTTTTCTCAGAGAAGACAAACAGGAAACACTGACAGTGTTCTATGGCTCTAAAAGAGGCAATAGCTTTGAAAAACATTTCAAAAGATAACATTTTAAAACTAAGCCATCTTGCCTCTCTGAGAGCTTCTGCATGTACCTAATAGGAAATCCATTTGAGTCCAGAAACTGCACCCTTGCTTGGAAAGAGGTGATTCTGCCTTTCATCAAACTCCCCCTTTATAGAAAGCTAGGCAGCCTGTGGAAAAGAAAATATCATTTAAAACATATCTTTCTATTGTGCCTCTCAAAATCTTTGCAAATTTATATTTATTCTATCATCACAAATACTTTCAAATCATGAAAACTGAAGGCACATTTTAGAGTGAAACTGTAGAAAAACAAAATATAAGGTATCTATTCCACAAGGTTGTTCTTAGACTAATTTATGCTCTTAAAAGTCTGCAGTGATGTGGTTTTTGTCTGGTTTGACATAAAACAGCTCTATAAACACAGGCTATATCAAAAAGCTTCTGACTACTTGGACCGGAAGTGTCATTATTTGTGTTCACAGTTTCTCTTAAAACTAATTATAAATAAAAGACTCTGTTGGTCCACCTTGATGAGCAATGGCTTTAATTTTCCTTGTGAAATGTGACCTTTTAAGCAATAAGCAGAGTATTTTGTAGATATTTTTGCCAATTGATGTTTGGAAAAAAAAGAGTAGGGAAGGGATTATATTCTTATTTCCTGGATTAAGCAAAAAACTACTGTGAACATTTTCAAACAGACACATCGTGCTTGTGTATTTGGCAGTATTTTCTGCCCAGGGGAAAGAAAACACTTGGTGATTCTCCACAGCTTGTACATGGAATTGGACAAAATAACTTTACTACTTCTTGAAGAATCTAAGAAATGACTGTATTAGCCCAGTGTTAGTAACCTAGATCAAAACAACAGAAGATGCCAACTGTATTGCTTGGAAATGCTGACCTTTCTCTCAGCTAAGGCTCACTGAGCTTCTGTTCCCAGTGTGGGGACATTGGCAGGTCACACAAACAGTTCCACTTCCCTAGCTGTTGGAGAGGAGTCATCCAAACAACTTAATACCCTCCACCTCCAGAGAAACTTTATTCAAATATCATTTTAATCAAGAAGCTCTTTTCCCAACCTGACCTCTTTCTCTTGATTAATTCAGAGAAATGGAGCTGGTTTGTTTTTCATGCCTAGCCCAACCTTCTCTTTGTTCTTCAATTTGGAAATGTGTCAAATATAATTAAAACTGTCAGAGGCCAAGGTTAAATCAAGCAAAATGTAAACACTGTTTGTGTTATTTGATTGATGTAAAGCTTTCACCATAAAAGGCTTTTAGATAAATGAATTCGGCTATTGGAGTTCTGCAGCACTGAAACTTTGCTCCAACTGTTTGAACTTTTCAGGGACACTGTCAGATCAGCTTAGATTCAAAAATTAATACATGGCTGGGGTTCTGAAATTACCTAAGGGAATTAGGTACCTGACTTCTATCATAAGTCAGTGTGTGGTGGGAAGTTAATTGACTAGCAGGAATTAAATGCCTTTGAAGAGTCTATTCATGTCCTTGCAAAAAGAGGCCCATGTCCTTCATGGAGATAAATGAATGTAACTGCTTTCACACGTACATACCAGCAAAGCATCTGATGGACACATTTTACAAAACCTAAACTATCAAGAAAACCCTAAGAGTTACCTCTACTTATTTGATTGTATTTTGATTAGCACTAGATATTTCCTTTCAATGTGCAATAATTATACTGTTCAATAATGATATTATTAAGTTGTCACATAACTATAAGGCTAAATTTCAGCAGATTACTCCATTAAGGACTTGCAGTTTTAGCCTACCAGGCTGCAACCTGCAGTTTAGGCCACTGACTTAGATCCTGACCTTTAAAGCGCAGATTCAGAATCTGAATACACCCAAGGTTTTCCCCCAAGCATTTTTTGCCTTATAAACCTTCCACCCCCATATCTCAATAGCCACCATGAAAATTCATGGCAGGCAATAAAGAAACTCAGTACTTTTGAAAAGACGTTTCTGTCTTGTTGACTGAGATTATAGTGTTATGCAATACAGCATTAAAATTTACACAGCTTTGAAAATAGATCTTTGACTATGTCCTTTAATTCCTCATTGCTGCTTTAAAAATAATGCAAGAAATGTTATGTCATCAGTATTTTTATTGCAACCTACTTTTCATACAGGATGGGCATTTGTCACTCCTATGTTAAATTCTCTTCTTTTTTGGGTACGTTTAAGTTTGTATCTCCCCTTGTTTTGTGAATTTAGTAACTTGATACTACATTATGAACAGAGCTTTTGGGAATTTCTCTCTTCAATGCCTTTAGGAAAAACAACTGTAGTAGTACCATGGGACTGTAGTCAGAAATTTCTCTCTCTGATCTTAAAAGTCTTATTTATCCACAGATATTATCTAAGAATTCTACTGGTCTTGGCAAAGCGACTTCATTCAATGCTGAGCATGGCTGCTGTAAGGGGAACTCAGTGACAAAGTCAGAGGTCTCTTAGAGACAGGATGACATCATGGTACAAGATGGCACAGGGACAGAATATGCCTGTCCTTCATCTCTGGCAATTGACATCTGAATAGAGATGATTAGTGCAGCTATTCCCTCATTATCTTCAGTGGACATGAAATTCAACCACAAAACCAGTGCAGAGATCTTGCACCTGGCAGGCTTGGCTCATGGGGAAGGCAGTGCTTGAGCGAGCAGAAGGTCAGGGCTTCAGTCAAATTAAAGTCAGTGAAAACAGAGCTAATGTACACCAAAGATCCCTCACAGCCTTGTCGAGTCTCTTTGATAAAGACTATTTATTAGTCCCTTGCTTTCATAACCATAGATGTTTTCAGACCTACTGAAAATAGCTGACAAAGATTCCTCTGTGGTGATGAGAAAACAAGGCTGGTTACCAGAAAGAATGGAACAGAGAAATGCCACTGTGTCATGTCTTGAAACCGTCTGAAGACCCTCCTGATGATTGCTGAAGCAATGGGTTAAGTCCTGTACTATTTCTGCTAGTTGGCAGAGGAATACATCGGTAACAACAAGATCTTAGGGTTACAGGCAGTGAACAGAGGTGTTTCTGAATGAATTTGGAAAGAAGGCTTCAGAGCAGTACTTTTCTCTTTTTATAGCCAAGTATTTTTATTTAGTGAGACAAAGAAGACCTTGGGATTAAAAAAAAAAAAAAAAAAGTAATGGTGTAATGGATTTTAGGTATTATAATTTCATCTAAAATAACTCAGTGGCAATTTTTGCTAATACATGACACCCCCAAAAAACCAAACAAGACCACTTTTCTCTCAGAAGCTGGGGTTTGGAAGCTGATTCAGATTTTACATGGATGCAGATATGAAGGGATACTGTTAAGACTATTCCATTGCTGCACAGCTGAGCTGACGGATATCAGAATTTGGACTAATGACTACAACTTGAAGTTTTCCTTGTAACTAAGGACAGCAGGATTTGACTTTAAATCAGGATTTTTTTACCCCTAATAATGTCGAAAGAGCTTGCAATTTTTTCTCTCCTTAAGTACATTTGTTGAATATCTGGGGTTAGCTTATTATATGAAAGGATTCCAGGCTTTTGTTTTCGAATTCAAATATTGATAAAATTAGTTTAAAATGTTATTCTACAGTATTAGAAACCTAAATAAAAGAATTTTTGGCCAGAATGAAGAAAAGAGCTATGATATTAATTCCTAATACAAATTAAACTGAAGAGGCTGTCTTCAATGTTCTGTATGAGAGAACTACATAATGGTGTTCTAAATTTCCTAAAATTGCAGTATTCTGAAAGGCTTTCCAGCTGTGAGAAAACATTTAGTCCTGATGCATACACTATTCTTTTCAGGGGATTGGGTCCTTTGTGATCAGTTCTGCTTATTTACACTCTCACATATTGTTTACTTTTAATGCATTGCATGTTTAAAGGAGAATCAGGAATTCAGCCCAGTCTTTCTTAAATTCTTGCTAGACTTTATGTTAATTTAATCCCTTATTTCTCCAGCTACCTAATACAAAGGATGATTTCACTGTCATTAAAGATCACTTATTTTCCTGTTTTCATATTCTTCTCACTATTATTCTTCTTCTCATTGAAATGTCCTTTCTAGTCATAAGGAACACTCAGAGTATTTCATTGAGAAAAACGGGTAGTTAAAACATTTTCTATTTCCCTAATCAAGACCCTGTCATTATTATCACTGAAAGCCAGAGAAACAAGTGAAGAATGACAAAGTTACATGAAAAAGGACACTGCCAAAGTGATTCAGTGATCACAGCAATTTACAATAACATTCTGGATGCTGGTATGGCAATCTAATTGCATACTAAAGCCTGTTGTGTAAACTCAGTCACTAGTTGCATTTCACAATGCTGCTGCTTCAGTCACAATTGAGGCAAATATATACAGAAATTTGGAAAGTCTTTGATTGCTGTTGTGGAATAATTAATACCACTCATCAGTATGTCAATTTTCAATTTAATTTGACATTTTTGAACAGAAAGCCACAGTGATTCAATTCTAGAAGAAAAAGTATCCTTGAAAAAAAATATAATATTTTGCAAATGAAGAAAAGAAAACAAAAGTAGAATAAATTTTTATTCTATCACTTTTGACAGTATCCTCTTATAGCAAAGACTAAATAAATTCTAAAGGCAAAATGCTCTCCTCATTCACATTACAATAGCTCCAGAATATACCCACCAACTTTCAAACTATTTTCCATTAAATCAGATCTGCAATATCACAAAGGCTGATTCATCTTTTGATCTCAGATAAGTTACTTCCAGGAAACAGGCATGATGAGAGTAAGACAGAAAGCTCCAAATAATCTCTGAATTAAGAATGTGTTCAGTAGACACACTTGGTTTCTTCCCATCCCACAGATTTCTTATCCTGAAATCTATTTCACATAAAAGGAGAAGAGCAGGACATGGAAATTTTATCTGAATACGAAATTAAAATCCTCCTGCAGTAACCTGCCTGAGGAACAGAATGATGGGGAAGAAGGAAGGCTGGGACTGGTGCAATGCAAAAACATTAAGTGACAGCCCCCAAAAAAGTCAAGAGGTCTTCCATCAAGAGGTATGCCCTTCACATCATCCCACCCTCTGCTGGCACTCTCTCCCTAGCTATTTCACATGAATCACATAGTTTCAATACCTTTTGAAATGGTTCACATTGTTTCACTGTTATTACTGTTATTATTTTACCTATCCACACTTGTCTCTGCCAGTCTGTTATTCATAATTGCTAGGGCTCCAACCCCACCAGAGAATCCATTCTGCTTTGAATTAGAGCTCATTTGCCTTGGATACCCATTAGCAGTTTCTGACAGCTGTTTCTGCATAATGGCCAATGAGACTTTATTGGAGGCCAGGAAGTCTTTCATGGAGATCATCTCTCCTGACAGACGGCGTCCGTCCGTGTCACTCTCATTGACAATGTCAGTCTCGATGGAGATGTTTCTCCGGCTGCGCACATTTCCTGGCATTACCACATTCCTCCGTGAATGAAATAATCTTCTTTGGCATCTGTGGCAGCACTTGCAGGCCAACTTCTTTAATATCCAGTTTATGGACTGCTTGATGACAATAGAGATCACATTAAATAAGGAATAGATGCAGCACACCCCCATGAGTATGAAGACAAAGTTGCCAAAGCGGTAAAGGCCTTGGCTCTCATACCTGATGTTCTGGCTACTGACCAGATCACCAAAACCAATGGTGCTGAAGGCCACAAAGCAGAAGTAAAGTGAGTCAAAGTAACTCCACCCTTCAATTGGTGTGTACATTGCAGAGGCACAGCAGGAAATGATGAGGGATGCTACACATAAAATCAGCATAACATAGTACACGGAGGGCTTCCAGCCTGCCAGGCTGTCCACCTCAGAGGTCCCCGAGCCCCGCCGGCCGTTGTGAGGGAGAACCACTTTCCTCCTCAGCTGTCTTTCATGGCAGGACTTCATGATGTAAGCTATGACAGTGATCAAGCGCTCCAGGAACAGGTTAAAGAACAAAATGGTCCCTGCACATCCTATAAGGCCGTAAAATATCAGAAAAATTTTGCCTCCAACGGTGGCTGGGGTGGTCATACCAAACCCTGGAAGACAAAACGGAACAGTTGAAAAAAATAAACCTGTAGGTACCATGTTAGGACTTTCATCACATGCAAGACTGATGAACTTGTAGCAAATCCCTGTTGCACAGCTCAGCTTTGAGAAAAAAACATTCGCCCCAGCTGTTACCCACTTGTGCTTGACTGTGTCTGAACTGTAAGGGAACGGAAAACATGCCAGCATTTTCTCCAGAATCAGAATGAAACAAAAAGCAGAACAAAATACAAGGGAAGGAAAAGAGAGTTTAGAGGAGGTCTGAATTTTGGTCTGGTTGCTAGGTTCACTCTTTCCCTCTTTGTGCTCTGGATCACTTCCAGGCTTTGGGGTTATCACAGCCGCTTTGTTTTCTCTGATGCTGTTCTGCACCATGTCTCTGCCCCAGGGTTGGCTCTTACCTTCCAGAGATCCATCTGCACTCAATCTTTGGAACATAAGGTGAAATTTCTCTGAGGCTCACTCCTGCTGTTAGTGTAGGTGGCACATCACCCAGCACTCAGCATCCACTGTAGCCTGGCTGTGGAAGCCCAGGCTGGGAACACACGCCAGATGACATAGCCCCTGACAGGATCAGCAGCCCCTCATGAGGGTCCCAGTAGGAGTTAAAGATGCCCTGCATTTGACCCTTCTGTCTGTCACCCATTATCAACCCCTTTTTAAAATCAGAATTGCTGAAGTTTTTCTATTTCTCTGTGTCCCACTTCACAGCTCAAGTCTCCATGTGGATTTTATAAAAAGTCTCATCTGGTCTGATTCCCCATCATGGGATTTCTCAGGCCAGAGGTGCTTCAGTCTACTCTCAAATATTTCCCATCCTAACATCTGAAAATAGTGATTTTGTTTTGGTTAAAGTTGTTGATAAGACAATCCTGCTTTAATAAGATATTACTAAATAATAAAAAGATGTCCAGATGATCATTGAGCAAATTGGAGTAACACTAATTACAAAACTTTGCTGGTGTTTTATTAGGATTGTTAAATGATTACATAACTGACCAACTAAGCAATTTTTTTTTTTTTTTGAGAAGACAGAAAAATCACAAGAGACACTGGGGTTTTTTTTCTTTTGCTTTGCAACTATGAGATGCCAATTATGAAATAAAGATGTTGGGCTCTGAGAAGTAAAGGAAAATGTAGTCAGTATGATACACTTGTACTTCAAAGACAAGACCGGCGCAGTGTGAAAAAGACCATGTTTCCAACAGTGCTGAACTGCACCCCACTTCCCTTCACTGGCAATCTGCTGCCAGCACAGATTCCTCTCTAGCACTGGCCCTGCCCCACTCTGTGAAGTGACAGCCCTCACCCTCACCCTCACCCTTCCAGCTTGACCCCCACTAACAACAGCTCCAAGCGCGGGCTCTCCAGGGTCACTGAACTTCTGCCTGCATCCACAATCAGACATCAAGTGGTCCTACAGGAGGCTTCAGCCTCCTCATTAAATTTCTGTGCTAGAGAGAGCTGGACTGCAGCTCTGTGCTGTCCAAAACAGCACAAGAGACTAACCACACAGACAAAACATGCTTTGTGACAAGAATTTTTTCCTGGTGTTGCCATTGGCACACAAATATTTCCTCTTGCTTTCTACCCTCCTTTTCTGGTCGATGACCTGATCCTCCTGTCGTTCTAGTTTTCATGCTTATTTTCTGTGGTGGGCTGGCTTATATGCAAGTCATGACCTCCACCCTGTGGACAGTCACATAAAATCCAATGGACAAGAGGAATCTCTCAGCAGCTGGTGAGATATGCCCAAAGCAGCTGTGGGGAAGGAAGTGAGGAGCTGCTGTGTCCGTGGCACACCCTGTTCCTTGAAGAAGGGAAGCAGCTGCAGGCTCGGCAGAGATGGAAACGTGGGGAGTCCCTGGTAGAGGGTGAACAGCATTAGGGACTGGCAGGCATCTCCCACAGCATAAAGCAAATTTTTTGGGGAGAGAAATGCAGTTAAGGGTCACACTCCCAGGCTGATTTTATGCCTTTGGGCTGCTTCCCACAGATCCCTCTCAGGATCCTACCACTGGCATCATGGCCAGAGCCTGAACTCCTCAGGCTCGTTTTTTGTTGACTGGATTTTGTTACTGAGTCTGTTCTGTAACCCACTAGCAAAGGCTTTACAAAAGCACTCAATAGGCATTCCAGGGAATTATGGTGAACTATGAGTACATGACTTAATGAGCAATTAGAGCAGCAATGTGACTCATAGAGCACAACAGCAAAAGAGCAAGAAGTTACATTCCAGACTGGGAAGCAAATACAGAATGAAATGATGAAATCATATAACAGAGGAAATAAAAGCAGTGGCTGACACTTGGAGACTATTTGAAAATACAAAATTGCTTCTTGTGATGAAGACAAAAGCCAGGACACAACTGCAGGAAAAAAATGCTGGTGATTCTATGGTATGAGAGAATGCTGATTAAGTTTAGTGAAGATTATTTTATAGGTTGGGTGACATTTCTTGAAACCACTGTTTCAAGTAGCAATTGAGATTATAGTTAATCAAGTGGAAATCAGATAATTCTGAGTCGGGAAAATAGAATGTTTTTAAGGTACTAAAAAGTGTTTCAATCAATTTGTTAGACATGTCTGCAGATATAGCATTGGATTATCACCACTGATAGAAATTCATGAAAAATCCTAGCTTTACCAGTCCAGCAACAAAGGCAGCATTCTTAGTAAAAATTTCAGGATCCTATTTTGAAATCAGTATAATACTGATTTGCCTGTGTCCCATGATCCATTGACTACTATAAACTAGTGTGATCTTCCATAATATTTAGCTGAACTGATCAAGTACATTCCTTATGACTTCAATTTTCCTCCAAATATTGTGGTTTGTTTTTTTCACCTATTGCTTAAGCAAGAATTCAGATTTTTTGATGAATATCCATATTAATTCTGAATTTCTCTGTAGCAGATGTACGTTTTCAGAAGTTGGAGGAAACTTAAACTCCAAGTAGAGTCAGTAAAAGTTTCTAAACGCTGTACATCTCCTATGGGAAACAAATTTCTAGATTTTGTTTTGGCAGCAAAATTTCTATTATGAAGTCTGTTACTGCAAAGCACTCCAAAATTCACCTGTGTGTTCAGGTGATATTGTGTGGATATTCCAAAAGGATAGTTATTTAAAAAAACAGCTAAAAAAATGAAATCACATTGACAATATAATATATTCATCCTTCATTTTTTTTTTTGAAGAAAGTACTGGGTATTAATGGAGAAAACCAAGAAGCTGCAATTCTTACCAATAGCCAGTTTGATAAGGAGGACTGAGGTCCAACAGGAAATTCTCCTATAGCAGAGTCATCCAACAGACAGCAAATAGTGAATAACATCAAGCAAATATTAATCTCAGTCTAACAGTAAAAAGATTATATTGAAATTTAACAAGAGGAAACAGGCATCAACTGCTTATTCCAGGCCAATATTAGGTCATTTCATCTCTGCTGTTGCCAACTGCTCCAGTGATACCAACTGCTTTAAGTGTTTCTCCTGGATCATCACCCACACTCACCTCTCTCTGCCTGGTGACACATGGTTTGGCATTTTATGTTTTAATTCTGGATGTCCTGACATTCACAGGTTACATTAATTAAAACTTCAGTTTTCATCTCCTGGTGCACCTGGTGCCATGAAGAAGTACGAGAAATACTTCATCAGTCCTAATCCCTCACGAATGAAGCCCGGGGTGCCCCATATAGTGTGTGTGTAGGGAGACTGGGACAGCCATATCGATTTCACAGTTAATTTTAGATCATGCAATTGGGTCTTTCTATTGTTCTGCAAAATATATCTCGTTTCTGAGAGGTCTCATTTCCTTTTTGAATGTGTGCAGTTCACTGCTCCTGCCCTTCCCACAAAGAGGAAGTGGATAGAAAGAGGGGGCAACACTATAGCAACCATAATGAGTCATTGTGATGTTAGAAATATAAATATCAACACAAACCAGCATTCCAGTTTAGCCTACAATCAGAGCTCTTTGTGATGTTGTCTGTATTCCTAATGTATTTTATATTTATTTCTTTTTTCTCTGTCAGTTCTGTTTAGACACTCACTGAAGAAATGATGAATTTCCAGTGAAATAGACACTGGATAATCATTGAAGTTCATGATAGGTGTGAACCAAACTAAATAGGACAAACACTTTCAAATGCAATGAAAACAAATAAAGAAAATAGTAATTAGTAAAGAGAAACACAGGAAGACTTAGATACCTGTAAAGATGCTGACCCTCCTTTTCTCGGACACATTCTGTATTGAACTATCTACATAAGGATGTTTTGTGCTTCTAAAAGAGACAGAAGAAACAACTCTAACAGAAGCTGTACTTCAAAGACTTCGTTGAGAAAATGTCCTATACTTCGCACTGTTCCAACAGCGTGCAGACACCACTAATTTGGCAAAATTCACTTCTGCCATGATAACCCACTCTGGTACTCTCTGAGCAGGATAAGTAGTCCTAACAAAATTACTTCTACTTGAGTAATTCTCACCTCTAGGGACTCTTGTTGGAACAGCTAGAGGACTCTCAAGTCTTGTCACATCACTGCCCTTATGACACTGCTATGTCAGCAAGCTTGTAAAATTGTCCTGTTACAGAAAGGAAGGAGGACTTTAAGTCCTTCTTTCCAGAAGAGAAGGAAAAGACTCATTTTTGCGAAGACTTCCACTGTAGAGAGGAGATGTCCATGGAAGCAGGCATGGGGCTCTCACAGCTAACTGACAACAAGAAACCTGCACTTAGGTCCAATTTCTGATATGAAAAAATAGAAACACACACACACAGACACCTCTGCTTTCCCATCAGTGGAAGATCAGCATCTGAACTGGCTCATTAGACATTCATCCATACATGTTGTCTTAAACATTAATTTCAACATCTTGGTCTTCTCTATAATGAGGAAGAGAGAATGAGTTAGCCATGAAACTTTGTTTTAATGCAACAATTATTTGACAAAATAATATTTTATTGTGACAGCCTGGGGTGTGGTATAATTTATTTAATTGCAATGCTATTTTCTTGTGTGGATGGCTAAGTGGTGGGGAATGTCTCAGCCTGCCTGGGGAGGCAGAGATACATGGCTATAACAACATTCCTTTGTGCTCTATGCGCTTCTGTTTCCAGATTTGTCTGGCTGAGCAACCTCTGCACCTCCTGCCCAGCATCTCCAGCACTCCAGAGCTGTAAAACCTGGAAGTGCCTCCAGGGCTATTTGAGCTGAGTCATAACTGCAGACAGACTGCCATGATGAGTGCTCAGCTGCTTGGTGACCTGGGACCTGTCTTGAGTGCTGCTTCCATCTGTGCCAGTGTGCACCTGCTATGTCATGCACAGGCAGGCAGAGACAGATGTAACCTTCTGCAGACCTCCTGGCAGGGTTCAGTCCATTCCAAAAGGACAAACACTGATGCTGGAACTAATGGTGTAAGATGTCTTGATGAAACAATACATATATGAGATTTTTTCCTTCTCGAACTTGTTTGGAGACTCGTCACACATGGCAGACAGCCCTCTTGACACTATTTCAGTGAGGCTGAAGAGCTGGTTGGACATAATGCTTTGAGGATTGCATGAATGCCATTCTCAGTCTGTGCCACCACGGGGACAGATGACTTGTGTAAGAGATTGGGCATAACATTTCTTGCCCTCTGAGAAAAGGCTTCTGTAAACCAAACCCTGTGACACAGATGAAGGTTAGTGTCACACCAAGTGTGTGAGTGGGACTTCAAGGTTAGAAATAGCAAAACCTTGGGCTTTCACTGGTTTGCTGTGGAAGGCATAAGAAAAACTGGTGTCACTGTGTGAGGCAATGTCTCTGTTTAACACAAAAAAGTTCTGCTCACAGAGAGTCACTGTTAAATCCTGTCTGGAGAGCTGGATGCCTGTTACTGTCCTGGTCTCATTTCACATATAGAAACTGCATGTTCTGCCTTGAACAGAAACCTACCTTAAGAAAAACTTCCAATGTCAAGGAAACGAAAAGACATAAGAAGAAAGAATACTAAAGGGACAACATTAAATAAACAATGTCATAGAAAAATTAGTTTTAATAGAGATCTTGAAGGGTCTGTTGACACCTCTGTTATCATGTCTATGTAGTCCTTAAAGAATACATGACTGTAATTTTCATTATTGGAAGATTTTCACATAAGATAATTTATGGAAACCTTGCCATTCTGTTTTATATATTTAAGGTTATATTTTATTTAAGGTTCACTCCAGGTCTTCTATAAGAAATGTACACATCCTTGTTACAGCTGCTGTGTGATCATAAATTCAATGTATAAATGTTTTATGCCTACCTTTAGGTTTCTCTTTATAATTTTTATGTAGTTTTTGATGCTGGAGGTGCTAGGTCTAGTGCCTTTCCATCACCCCTAGATAGATTTGTACCTCCGTACAGCTTTTGTGTTACTATGGGGATAGAACAAGGCTCAGTTTTGAAATACCTTATTACTATTTTCAAACTTCATAATTTGTTGAACAATCATTTAAAGGTTTTTATTTAGCCTTAAAACATAGAAACATTTATCTAATTTAATAATATACATTTTATTAATATTTGTATTCAATATTCAATCACATTTTAATTTTAATATGTCATACAAAAAGGCACTTGTGCCTACATGTGCCTGGCCCCAAGACAGCCTGAAATCCTGTGCTCAAATACGCTGAACAGCTTCTGCCTTGGTATGGGTGCAGTAATACTGATGGGTGTTGGTTCTGTGGACAAGATTCGCATACATGTATGCAAAACTGAAAAATACGTAAAACTACATCTGAGTCAGATATATATACATATATAGAAACTTTCTTTTTTGTTGAATATAAGCATTTATTTTCTGTTGAATAGCCTACCTTATTAACAAATAGCAGTAACTTCAAGCCATAATTCACCTTGGCAGGATAATAGTTTATCTGAGTCGTGAATGTAATTAATGTTGTTTCAAGGATTTGTTTGCAGTCATTCAGTCTGTGTAAACATAATAACCCCAACTACCACAGAATAGAAACATAATGCTGTGGGTTCATTAAGCTATGGGTTCATCTATTCTAAAATTTTCCTTTTTAAATCATACAAAGCTGCCCATATTCCCAGAATTTTCAAAGGTTAGTTTAAATTTGCTTGTTATTACTTTTATTGTTGGCATTTGCAGCTTTTCTCTGGCGTGAAGCTTTAGCATGTCTTCTCATTTGGGGTAAAACTATAGGAAATAAGGCAGGCTTTTTGCCTCCCCTCAGGGGAAAAAAACAAGTGGTGCCTGCATGAATCCTCTTGGTAACCTGAGCTTGGGGACATACTGTTAGAGGCATCTTAGTGGAGAGGGTTTTGTAGAAGTAAAGCTCTTCCCTGGCTTTAAATACCAACAATTTGAACCAACAATGTCACTTGTGATTCAACTAAAGCAAAAATATTTCAGCTGTGACTATTAAGCTCAAAAAAGTAACGAAAAGAGAAAAGTCTGCAGTATTACAGGCTGTAAGGAAGCTGGTCACAGCTAAGAACTTACTTTTGGTGAGTTGAAAAAACAGTGTATGTGCAGGTGTGTTTGTGTGTGATTACATTTTCCTAACCAATTTCAAGACTTATCTTGATGTCAGAGAGGAAGTTTGTTAGCCACCACTACCAGAACCGCCACGTGCCAAGGACCTCAGCATCGCCACCTCCCAGGAAACAAAAACCTCACCCAGAAAATTAGGTTGGCCTGATGCTTGGATACTTCAAACTAAAGGATGGATCAAAGGAGCACAGCATAATGGACAGTACAGATAATGCTTTCGTTTTCTTGGAGACTGACAGAGAGTCCCAAAAAACTAAGAATAAAGGGAAAAAATCATAGTACCCAAGCAGGTGCTTCAGGGACTACAAATATAAAGCAAAGCCCATGAGCTCACACCATATAGAAAAGGCTGTTGGTATTCTGTGTAGTAAGGATTTTTAAATATTCCATATAAAAGCAGAAGCAGATATTAATATTGTAATTAAAATTTTAAAACCTGGCAGATGATGACAGTCAACATTATCAGAGATTTCAGTGAATATTCATCACTGGAGAACTGGTGATGGAGAAATGACAAATCTGTGAGTGGTTGCGATGAGCATATGATGATAAAGTTCAACTTTGGTTTTATTAACTCTGAATTTCTTATCCATTAATCTGTGTCTCAAAAGCTAGGAGTTATGAAGAGGGCAAAGTCTATTTCTCACTTTTTTGACATTTTGAAAGCAAACACTTATTCTGGGGTGGGGGACACTGATGGATGGACACTTGGGGAAAAAATCTGAGTTTGTCAAGTAATCATAGAATTACAGAATGATCTGGGTTGGAAGGGGCCTTCAAAGATCATCTAATCCAATCCCCCTGTCATGGGCAGGGACATCTGCTAGACCAGGTTGCTCAACCTGAATAATGTCAGGCTTCTCCAAAGACCACCTACAAAAAAAGCATTTTTGGCACCAGGTGCAAAAATGTCAAGACAAACTTAATATATCATAATGAAGAAAAAAAAAATCAAAGAAATGTGACAACAGTAGAAAGCACAGTGAATTTTGACTTAGAGAAAGGAGTAAGTCATTGCTGAAACCTTGTGCTGGCTTCTAGCCACACAATGGCAAGACATGTACCTTCATTTTTGAAATGTCTGGCTTTTTCAAAACATAAATGCACTTGCTAAGTCCCTGGCTCATGGTTGTCCTAAATGTGATGCATATGTCCCTTCCTGTGAAGCCAGAGATGCTCTTTTAGTGACAGCTCTAGTGGCAAATGTCTGTAAGACAAACATAAATTCAGTGACCAAGTCTCCTCACATGATTTTAACAGGTCCAAACATTTATGTAAAACAGGACCTAGATGTAAAATATGACAGGGAGATTCAACACTGTGCTACTCCAAATCCTCCACAGCAACTTTGGCTTGCTGTCAAAGTGTTGTGCCCTTGCAAATGTAAAAACACCCACAACACAATACCTATTTCAAGGGCTGAATCTCTTCTCACCTATCTGGGTGATGATCAGTCCTGCTCTCTGTGCATCAGGCATATTCAAAATCTCAGCATTTGCCTTACCCACGCAAACAGTTAAACAAGGACAAGACAGGCATGCAGAGGTGGGCAGAACTGAATGAGATTATAGCAAGATGTTAAGGAGTAGTTAAAAGCTACAGAGCTAGGCATTTTCTGATATAACTGAACAAGTGATGTACTAAGGGCATCCCAAAACCAGACAGTGGCTAAGGCTGGAAGGGACCTCTGGAGACCGGCCAGTCCAGCCTTCTTGCTCAGCAGGGCCTCCCTTGCACCTGGTAGGTGCCCAGTTGGATTGGAATTAATCTAGAGGATAAAAATGATCTCTATCTTTCCAGTCATACATTTATACATTTGTGGAAATAAAATCATACTTCGAAGATGTCTGGAAACAGAGATGTTCATATATGCTAAGATAAAACAGCAGTGAATCCTTTCAGAGGTAAAATTGTGAAACTGTTTCTGAAAGACTTTTGATTAATGGTTAAATGGCCCATAGTAGCTTTTGACATCTTTATTTAAAGATCTTTATTTAAATTTCTTCTTTATTTTAATAAATCTTTGTTTAGTTTGTCTTCTCTGATGACAGTTCCTGAACGGAAATGATAAGGCTGAAAAATACAAGAGTAAAAACCTTGGGGGTGAAATGCCTGGCTGAACTTTGAAGAGGTTGGAGTGCAAGGTAGCATGCTACTCATTTTCTTGAAGCCTGGAGCCCCATGTCCTGGCCTTCATGCTAAGGAACAGGGATTTCCAAAAGGCCCATCTTTTCAAACATTAGTGTTTAAAGAAGGAAACACATTTTAAAAAGCACAAAGAGAAATTTATCACATCCTAGAGATTTCAGATAATTTTGGAAGATAGCTTTTCCCAGTCTTGTGGAAGCTGTTAAACCTGGAAGCAGGAAGCTTCAGCGGTTGGCAGCTTATGTACAACACTCAGCTTTGTAAATACCCTCTTCACAGATGTTGTGTGGTTTACTTGATACTGTTAAAGCTGATCAGTTAAATAACTACATTTAATTGAAGTTGTTTTTCACACTCTGCTTATGAAAATAATGAAGCTGAGAAAGCTTTTACAAAACATGTTTATCAAAAAACATAGCAGTATGGCCTATTTAATTCAATAAGTATTCTTCCAGAGGAAGAAAAGATGCCCAATTTACTCCAAATACAATCTACTTGTAGATTTTAAAACCCTTGAAAAAATGACAAAGTCCTGGCTCTTTCTAGAAGTTTTGAAGATGCCACGTTTACTAGTAATAGGTTTAAGGGCTTCTAACCTCATCACTCACAGTACTTATTCCCCAGTTGAACAGAATATTTTGCTTTGGAAAAGAAGCACATAATTTAATAATAGGATTTCTTAGGACTCTAAGTGTCCTGTGGCTAACTGTGTGAAAAGAAATCTGAAAGTTTTGAGGCCATTTATCAAGTCCTTTCTGCACTAAAAGGACCCTATGCCATCTTTTGTCTCTTTATAATGGCTTCCTGGAAGCTAAGTCCAAACCAGTTTTCCATACATGAAAAGGCGATAATGTTTGATACAGCAGGTAACGTACATGCTGAAAAATAGGTACAAAATCCTGTGCCACAAAGGACTCTCTTCTAAAATAAAAAGCCTGTTAGTGAAGTACTTGAAGAGATGGAGTCTATCAGACTTGTGAAAGGAAGGTTTTTGAACGACACAGAAAGAAATCACCCAGCCAGGAGCTGAAGAAATGAATGCTTTCAAAGTCACAGCAACTTTTTTAACAAGTAGAAAAATAAGTCACATTCTCCAAAGCAGTTTTAAATGAAGAAGAAGAGATTATGCTTTTATGGGGTGTTTTCAAAAACTTCCAAACACATAGGATAAAGAGTGATGTAGACAGAGAAAAATTAACCCTGTTTCATCAGCATAGGCAGACCATAGCTGCCAAATCCCCACAAGTGCAAAATATAGAAAAAAGCCCTAAAACAAAAACACACCAGACTGTTGTCAGGAGTATAATATGACTTAAACATGTATTAACATTAAAATGATGAATGACCATATTAGCTGGTCCAGTACAAAAATACTTTGTGAAATAATAAAAGGACCAAAAAACTGGCTACTAATTGTTCCAAAGTACTCGGCTTCATTAAGGTTATTAGAGCTCCTGGGGTGCCGATACTTTAATGAAAACTATGGTTGACCTGGTGATGCCACATTTTGCTGTGTGCTAAGTGTTGCTGCCTTCCAGTATCTTTGGGAACACATGAAAATCTGTATCACACGTACTGGATTTGACAAAACGCACCACTGTCTTTCCCTTTCTGGCCTCCTATAAAATGAAAATTGGCTAAAGTACTTTTAGTATATTTATAAGTGATATATAATTTATAAGTATTTATAAGTATATTTATAAGCTCAGTATATTTATAAGTTTGACTTTGAATAACATTTTGCTTTTAAAGTGTCACAATGGATGTTTTCTAAGAAATGGTTAAAGAAAAACTAGCAAAAAATTAAAACCAGCCACCAGCTGTCTTGCAGTCTCAAAAGTGATGTTTTCCTTACAAACATGACAATAGCATTCTTTACCAGGTGTATGTCTGGGTTTGCTAAAACACAGTTTTCTATAATCTTGACATGTTTATGGTTTTATGATTTATCTTTTTCAAAATGCACTGCTAATAGTTCTCCTAACAGAAGAACTGGAATGACAAGCTTCAAGTAATTCAAAAGACCACTTCAGAGGTGGGTCTGTGGAAACTTCATGAAGTTCAAAAAGGCCCAATGCATGGTCCTGCACACAGGTCAGGGGGATCCCAACCACAGATACAGGCTGGGCAGAGAATGGATCGATATTAGCCTGGGGAGGCAGACCTGGTGGTGTTTGTGGATGAAAAGCTCAACATGACCCAGCAATGCATGCTTGCAGTCCAGAAAGGCAATGATCCTGGGCTGCATCAAAAGATGCGTGACCAGCAGGTTGAGGGAGGTGCTTTTGCCTCTCTGCTCTTGTGAGACCCCATATGAAGCACTGTGTCCAGCTTTCTGGTCCCCACAGAAGAAAGATGGACCTGATGGAACGAGCCCAGAGGAGAGCCATTAAGTTGATCACAGGGCTGGAGCACCTCTCCGGTGAAGACAGGCTGAGAGAGTTGGGATGGTTCAGCCTGGAGAAGAGAAGGTTCTGGAGAGACCTTACAACACCTCCCAGTACCTAAAGGGGGCTTACAAGAAAGCTGGAGAGGGACTTCTCAGAAGGAAATGTAGGGATAGGACACGGGGGAATGGCCTTAAACTGAAAGAGGGCAGGTCTATATCAGATATTAGGAAGAAATGCTTTACTCTAAGGGTGGTGAGACACTGAACAAGTTGCCCAGAGAAGCTGTGGACTCCCCATTCCTGGAAGTGTTCAGGGCCAGGCTGCATAGGGCTTTGAGCAACCTGGTCTATTTAAAACTGCCCCTGCCCATGGCAGGGGGCTTGGAACTAGATGATATTTAAGGTAATTTCCAACCCAAACCATTCAGTGATTCTGTGAAATTGTAAATCCTTCTGGTTAGGAAATAAAGTTTCCAATGCTGTCCATGAGTAAAAAGCATTTAAAGTATCTAGTGCAAAATCAAACATAAAATCCATCCTTGTTTGAACATTTAATGACTATTCTGGAAGAGCATGCATGGTTCAGGGAAAGAGGAATGAAGATGTCTTGATGAGTGAATAGAAAATTAAACCCCATCAGTCTCTGTGAATGTGCACAAGGACATTAAGACATCCTGCCACTCCAAAAAGTTTTCTCTTGTGTAAGATCTGTTATTGCCCATATAATACTGATGTTAAGGTGTCACGAGACAGAAGATCTGAATACTTGAACAACCTTTGGCTAGCAATGGCAGCTGTTTCATATGCATGTTATAGCCAATTCTTGTTCTCTTCCTTCTGTCCTCTGATCTGCAGTTTTCAATATCAGGACCTTTTCAACATCCATTTACAAGACTCACAACTGACAACGTAATATTTAAAGCTGAAGATGTCTTAGCAGACCTTCTACTGAAGACATCACTCACAAAAACCATGACACCTAGATTCAAGAAGTACCTCAGGTATTGGACTGCTAGTAACTGGTCCAGCTGCTTGACCGTCTGTGAGCCATTACCACATACCCCACGCAGTATTCGGCAGTGCAGAAGGCCTAGCAATACCTTCACATCCTTCCCAAACCCTGGTATGGGTGCAGCCTATAGATTATCATGTTTGATTAGATCTTCACTGAGCAGGTGAGCTTACTGAAAGTCATATTAATTTCCATCTCCATGTCTAGTAAACTTGTCTTGAAAAAGATCTGCTGTTGGACAAAGGGTTCACGAGCAGAGAAGATGGATTCTAACATCCACATCCAGTGATTATTGGATGCTGAGGGAGTACAAGGGGAATGGACTGATGACTTTCACCAGGCCTGCATCCCCAAATGGCATAATCTCCTGCTGCTGTTGGAATGACACAGGACTAAGGGGACCAGTGATCTGGGTTTGCTGGGAATTTTTCTTGTTTTTATAGGAGCCCTGCTTCTCTCCTTGCTCAGTCAGGATTTGCATGTTATTCCAACTCTGCTGTATATTCTGTCCTTCCTCCCTTCCATCTTCTCCCTTCATTTTTGGTCAGATGTCATACTTCTGTTGTGTTCCTTCCTTAGCAAAAATAATAATTCAAGCTCAGAAAATCCTTTTAACCTTGCTTCATTACTTAATAAAGCATGTATATTAGAAAATAGCTACTATGAAACATCTTAGAAACATCTCATTAATCAGCTTCCAGCATTTCATAGAGACTAAACATGACATACTTACTGACACAATAAAAAACACAGAGATGAGAGAGGCTGGGCTAACTGACGTCATGCACATGAATGAATTTTGGGTACCTCCCACCAAAAAGTTTTGATGTGAGAACCAATATGTTCTCATAAAATTATTACGGGATATTAGCAAACCAGATTTACTTTACTGGATGTCAATTTACATTTCAGAACAAGATTCTGTAACTAAAAATATATAGTTTGAATGGCAAGTTACAGTAATGTCTCCATACATTATTAGGGTACACGTTTCCTTTCAACACAGAATAATCATGACTACACGTGTTTCAATTTTTGTTCACAACTCAATTATGAAAACACACAGTGCTCTGTAGATTACCTCCTACATGTCTTGCCACAGCTGAGGCCTTGGAGCTTGTGGGGAAGAGGATGTGCAGTTCTTCCACTCTTGTCTTTCTACAAAACATTCACAATTTCAGTTGAAGACTTTGCCGTTTTTACCTTGGAACAGTTGCATCTGAGGAGATCTCTGAAGATTCAGGCAAAGACACCATTTGTTTTGCCCATTCAGCACATGGAATGATTTTTTTCAGGGATATTGCTCACCTCAGATTTACTGAAAACATCAATGCTTATGGAATATTACTTCTGGTACATTAGAAAATGCAACTTTAAAAAACCCCAAACTTCCACCTTTTATATATCACCATAAAAAGCATCCTTTTAAGGAGACTGTACAGTTATGCTTCTTATAGTACAATTTAATATTGCTTTATTTGTTCTACTCGGTTAGTAAATTCTGAGGTTTTGTTATGGTATCCTCCAATTAATTTTATTTTAAATAGGCAGAAGTGACTGTTTTTAAACTCAGCAGTGTGAGGGCATAGTCACAATTTATTGATGTGAGCAAGTGTAAGGAAATGACAAATTTATTCCAGTGCTGTACGAGTAAGCACATGCCAACACAATCTGCTCAAGGATCAGGTCTTCCACAACACAATGATACCAAATGATCGAGTATAGATGTCTTTAAAAATAAAAATGCTTTGGCTTGTAAAATGCTAACACATAATTTTAAAACTTCTGCATTCAGCATTTTACACAACTCTTTGTTGCAGCAGTGCTCCCTTTGGAGTGAGCCAAAACGTACAATGCTGCCTGTACTGATCCCCGAGAGCTGGGTCAGGCACACAAACAATTTGACAGGCTGAACAAATTTAAAACCTTAAACCATGGGTTCACTGCTTGGAGTAGGAAGGTATCCTGTGAGTAAGCTTTTTCTACCCACTGCACTGGCTAACAAAATTCTGGGTTCCCATTACTGTTTCTATAAGATTCTCTTCCTCAATTTACACACCTGCTGTGTGTTTTCCAAGTCTCTCCAAAACCCATGCTCTACATGACCAATAAGAATTCACTTTCAATTTGAGAAGCTATAATATACTTCTATTTTACCATGTTTATTAGAGATCTGCCAAACACACTTCTTGTCTAATTTGTATTAGGACAAGAGAACAGCAATAGCTGTAAGAACAGTGATAATATAACTCCCTCCTATGTCCTGGGTTGCACTGTATTCTATTACCATCTACATGATCTGTTGAAACCAGGTGGGTGGTGCTGCTTGCCTCCTCCCTCTGGACTATCTTCTGTTAATGGGTTTCACCACATGACTCATAGATAACCAGTTCCAGACTATATTCTGTTAATGGCCCATCAGGGCCTTGCCACATGACTGACAAAATTACATCATCCCATTGTGAGATGCTCCGCCCAGAGGGAGGAACCAAGCATTCCATCCTGGATATAAGCTGAGATTTCGAACACCACAAGCAGCCTTTCCACTGGATTCCCAGAGGACGAGAGCTACACAGCCACCGCTGGACCTTCTGAGACCAGACCCTTCTATAGGATCACTGCTCCCAACAGGACCACCTCATTCGGACTGCTACCAACACCCCGACCAACAGGGTGCCAGGTTGTATTCTGACTCTTGTCAGTTTTTTTCCTACTATTGCGTTTATTTTACTTTTTCCCCCTCTTCCTATTAAAATTGTATTTCTGACATGCAGTCTCTCACTGGTTTGTTTTCAAACCTTGACATCCTGTTAAGATAGATTAAGGGTATTGCACACCAAATAAGAAAACGAAGGCATTATTACCGCTGATGGGGGGCAGGCTCTAGGACTTTGAAGCCTCAGTGCCCACTTTTGAGCTGCACCACTATTCTGAGTAACAACATACCAACTGTTCTTGATCAGAGACCTCATCATGTCCAGCCTTGTTAATTGCTGTTGCAGTTCTGCTATTGGGATAAATAGAATTTGTGTAATCTGATGGGTCAAAAGCTACAGATTTATGGTTTCACAAGAACTGGCATATGTTGAGGATCAAGGAAGAAAAGAAAGAGAATGCAGAAGGAGTTTGGAGTGAGGGTAAATGACCGGTGTGGGTGCCGGCAGTGGGGGGGGAAGCTGAGCTGGATCTTCCTAAGTCCCAGAGGATTTTCGGAAGCCTCCTTGTCCCATCTGGGGTGCCAAGAACTGATGCCTTAAGAGGCCACCTATAAACAGAGACCAGACAGGAGTAAGGGAATAAAGGTGGGTATTTATTTGAAGGGCCTTCAAGGTACACCCCGGGAGCCAGAGGCTATTGCCAACATGGACCCCAAGATGGACAACAAGTCACGAGTTCTTTACACCTTTATAGGTTTGGTTCATTTGCATAGCCAGGGTTAACTCTCCAATTAAAGCTTCAGTTTAATGATGTAATTCCCCTCAGCTTGCCCCCCTTTAGAGGCTTTTAGTTTACACTTTTTGGGCCTAGGACAGTCTAGGTGTCCTTGAAGAGCAGGCCCAGAGAGGCTTTGTTATGACTACTCAGTATGAGAGAACAGAAATTAACAGGCTACAAGAAACCTCAGAGCTACACACTAAGCAGTACAGGATTTTGAAAAATATAAAAGTCAAAATCTAAGGCATCAATGTAGAGTGCAGATCTGAGTCCAAACATCCCAACAATAATGTTGAAAGAGACTGGGACTTGAATCTCCAGGAACAGACTTAACAGATGCTGGCTCTGTATCAGCATTGGGCATCTTATACCAAATCCTTTATACTTTCAGGTGATGGCAAATTTGAGTGCAGAACTCCAGTGGACCTCACTGTAAGTGGATCCCACCTACCTGATTGCTGCAGTTATGCCAACATTGCCACATAAATACAGAAGTTTCCAGCTACACTGATAAAAAAATTTAGCTTTCTCAATTTACACTGAAATTTGATAAGAGTTTATCTCAGTGGCAATGGCAGCAGAAGCAACTCTTGCCCACTTGACCCTGGCACTGGCTTTCTTGTGCCAGTGCAGCTGTCTGTAGCCTCACATTGATCCAAAGGAGAGGTTAAAAATCGTAGATTCATAGAATGACTTGGGTTGGAAGGGACCTTAAAGATCATCTCATTCAATCCCCCTGCCATGGGCAGGGACACCTTTCACTAGACTGGGTTACTCAGAGCCTCATCCAGCCTGGCCTTGAGCATTTCCTGGGATGGGCCATCCACAATCTCTGGGCAACCTGTTTCAGTGCCTCACCACCCTCACAGTAAAGGATTTCTTCCTAATACCTAATCTAAACCTACTCTCTTCCGGTTTAAAAATGAACCTTTTGTCAGAGTATTTTAACCAGTTCAGTCTTGATCAAGCTAATTGCACAATCCCACAAGAAGCAGGCATGTGTGAGAGAGGAGGTGGCTCTGGGTGTGGAAGGGGTTTTGGAAAATAGGGTACAGCTCTGACTCTGAACCCTGTCAGGGACGGGGTTTCCACCAGACCAGCTCCTAGTAGGTAAGTGATTCATCAAAAGCTTTTGGTGTTGGATATGCTGCCCTCTCATTCCTGAAAACTGTTGTTTTCTGGAGGTATGTTTCCTTCAGTCCTGCTCACCAGGGGAGGCCCAGAGAGCTGAGCTCTGCAAGTGCTGCTGCTGGCACTGGCAGAACTCCCATGCTCCGGGGAAGATGACAGCAACGGGGGCCTTTTCAAGTGGGTGTTGCTATGGGCAACTGTGTATAGGAGAACGTAGGCAGAGGCTGAGAAACCCAGAGGGACGGAGCAGAGAAGAAACAACAGCCCAGCAGGAACAGCTCTCAGAGCAGGTTGTAAATGCTGATAAAACAGTATCTCTAGCAGTCTTTACCAATTGCAAAAAACTACAGCCAATGTGCCAACGGTCTAAGTTATTTTATTGCTCCTGGAAGTACATGTGAGTTTTCATCCTTCGTAAAATGGGGGTGCTCAGAATGGGGAGCAGACAGAGAGGTGCAAAGGCACAGCAAAGCAGTCAGCTCTGCACCTTCCTCTGCTGTCTTGTCTCCTCTTGTGAAAGGTAAGGAGGAGCTGGAATCTGCAGAGGGAGACTTCTCCATCATGATCAATTTATTACCTTCCTCACATCTAACAGGGCAC
This sequence comes from Daphoenositta chrysoptera, assembly GCA_013397915.1. Lineage (NCBI taxonomy): Eukaryota > Metazoa > Chordata > Aves > Passeriformes > Daphoenositta > Daphoenositta chrysoptera. Next base: position 19,659 of record VZRO01001749.1, on the reverse strand, counting down.
CTTTGTTTTTTTTGTTGTTGTTGTTATTTTGTACCCATCAGGGGAATTCACATTTAGGTTCTTTCAGAGAAATTTAGTTTCTCTTGCAGAGTGTGTGCCAGGCATTTGTACAAGCCAGTTTAACTGTAGCAGTTCAGCTGTCCAGGAAAAGAGCAGGTTACCCTTCTGTGTGACACTTCATTGAAGAAAAATTTTCATTCTTTCCATTACCACAAAAAGTAGCAGAAACAGCTATTATACATCTGAGTTTAAAAGCTGACTTTTACCTCCAGTTCTTTTGCAACTGTATTGAATGTAACATGGACAGCTCCACGCATACCACCATTCCTCAGGTTTGTAACCTTTCCATGATTATAGCAATGAGCCAGAAAGCACTGTGAAAGCAAGATAACAGGTATGTATGTCAATGCTTCTGCTGGAAACCTGTGACAGTGCTTTTCCTGTGTCCCCCAGTTTGCCTTTTCCTGCTGTCCTGGTCTCTCCTGTGGATACTGGTGTAGGGGAACCGGGAGTGTAATACTGCTGCTTCCATCTCAAAGGCCACCCAGACAATCAAGTAATTGATTTTTCTTATTTTAATACTCCATCTCATTGCCGTTTCCTTTCTTTTCCCAGATCCAAGGTACTGCATTAGCTTGCTTGCCTGTTTTATTTTTCCTTAGGCGCTTTGCTGACAGAAATCCAGGCAGTTCAGAAGGAGGGGGAGGAACTAGGATGTTACACCAATAGTCTTCTTTTGGGACACACTTGTTCAGATTAGACTCCATCCACCTCTGTTTTATATGATGGCAGTTCAGCTAAATCAACCTTTTTTCATGTATGGCAAATTAATCACTTTTTAACACAAATCGAAGTAAGACTAAAGTCTCCTGGGATCTTATTCAGCGAAACATTATTCATGTGCAGCTTTGAGTTTCATGCTTTATTTTTTTATTTCTAAGGCAAGAAATTGACTGCAGAGATAAACAAGAACTTATCCCAAAATTTGCCAGGAGGTCTTTAATATCTTATCATATTATGTAATTTATTTTATTCTTCTATTTCCCAGAGGATAGAAGAAAGCTCTCTAAAGAAGTCATAGTAAATAGTCATTGACAGTTTTACATTTCATTGCCATTTTTTCAATAAAGGGTGATTTAATCCAAGCCAAACTTCAATAAATTGAACTAAATCACATCAGGAACTGTCACATCTTCAGATCTCCAAATGTTTCCCATCATCATTAAACAGATACAGTAAACTTCTGCTAGCAGCTCACAGAAACCTGAGACAGCTTCTAAGTAGATGTGATTCTACCTAAAGATAATATTCAGCTCTCCTTCTCCTGTTTTTTCTCATCTCTCATTTGATACAGGCATAATTTGCTAGAAATCAACAATCTCACATTCTTCACATTTTAAGATTCTCCTCCCTACTATTTATGTTCAGGTAAACTAACTGCAACATTGCAAGGGATTTTGTACACAAAACACAGAAGAGAACAAGATTTCACTTCAAAACAGATGCACAGCACATGTGCATCCACAGATGAAGCACTGTGTGTTAGCACATTGGATAAAATGCAATATTGACACCAAGAATTAAGAAGTAGTTGCTAACATTTCCCACTGTAGAACAAGTGAACAGTTCCATCAATACAAGCTTGGTCTTGCCAATTTAAAGTAACAAGATGCAGGAAACTGCCACAATTACTCTTCAAAAAAAGTATCTCTTCCTGGGCGATGGATACTTTTGAGTTCTTTTCACACACTCTAAATTTTCTTCTTTTCTGACAAAACTTTCTCCTGCCTTCCAGGATGAATCCTACTGAGTGTCAACGAGCAATATTGTACTGCTACGAAGGGATGCTTCATTTTAACTTGACAGATAGAAATTAGAGCCTTTCAATGGAATGTGCACAGATGGTGTGTGGCTTATGTCTTGAAAAAAGTGAAGTGAAGACAGGAAGCATGAACTTCAACTCTTTTAGAAAGAAAAGCAGTTGTTGATGGCATGTGCAGATAAGAAGAGAATGTGCAATGTGCGCAGTAAGGCTGAGTCTCAAAGACACAGACTTCCCCTTGAGCTTCTGACCAAAATGTAAATGACTGAAAATATTGTCACTACTTTCAAAAACTTGCATATTTGCTTATTTTATCCTTTGGTGAGTAATTGCAGGCTTGAAGCTACAACAGATTGCAGTGCATGTCTTTGCTTCTAGAAATGAATAAACCAGTGGATGGCCATTCAATCCCAGTGATGATTCTTCATTGCACTTTCAATTGCAATGGATGGATCTGAAATTTTCTTTCAGTGATACAGAAGTCTGACCTTCTGTGCTCTTTATTTTTTTTAATGCTTTAAACCAATCCAAATATAGTTATAACTGATTCTCTCAGAGATAACTTTTTTCACTGCAATACAAATCAAAACCAACTCAAGCATTTATTTTTCTTCTTCATTGTTAATTACACAGTCATAGACTACTGAAAGTGAGAAAAACAACATCAAGAAAGCATTTCAGTAATTGCCATCTGTGGGTCTTCAGAGAGTTTTTTTAGTTAGTGAAAACAAGTGAGTTCTGCTTTTACATCTGGGCAGATTCCTGGGCAGCAATATACAATGGCATAATATTTTGGCTGCAAACACTACAAAAAAGTGATGATTTAAAAATATTTCCATTAAATAATCACCATATCTGCTACAATAATGTGTTTATCAGCATATGGAGTGGTAATTAAAGGCTAGAGTAAAACATTAGACTAACATTCCTTCTATTATTTAGGCTTCTATTTTAGAAGCTGGAGACAAATATCTTCCACAGAGCATCTTCTCATGTAGTTTGATGCCTAGAATGCAGAGAAATATGGAAGGAGTCACTTTTCCCCCTATGTAGGACATGAAGTTCAGAAAACATGACAAACAAAAAAAGCAAAAACTGTTCATGTCTGGAAGGGAACACGTTATGTAAGATAGGAGATTTATGTTTAAAGCAACAAAACTGTTTAGATTAAGTAAAGTAATAGGTTTTTTTACTTGGAATAATATCAATATTCTTGCTGTCAATACTTCTTGACATGGGAAAGTAAGGAAATTCTCAGCAGGAGGAAAAAAGCCCTTCTTCATAAATTCCAAATGAATGGATCTCTGTCAATGCTGATGGACAAATTCTGCCATAACTCCAACAGCTAAAATCAAAGAAACACTGGAAGTCTAAGCTGGTTAAATGATACAAACCCAACTGCTAGACTGGCTGTATCTAAAACCACTTTTCTGTTTCTCATGCAGCATCACAAAAGCATCACAGCCACCTCCTTTTCCCTAAATTAGAATGACTCTAGACTTTTCTTAGAAAACAAATCTCATTATATTATTTTCATTACTTTTTCCTAAAAATTTTATCTTCTCTCTCTACTCTTTATATAGCTTGAAGCAAGAAAGACAAAGCATAAGCTTGGCCAAGGGAGACAAACCTGGTCTTTCTAATATATTTCAGGTATCCTAATAAAGAAAAAAAAAGACAAAGTAAAAAAAAATCCAAGCAATGAAGCAGGATATTAAAGAGAGTCTGTCATAACAAATGATTCAGTGCCCCCACATTACTTACTCTCAAACCAGGTGAGGCACAGAATTTACAAAATATTTCCTAATAATTTTAAACCTGTATGGGGTAATTAAAAACCCCGTTCCATTGGGCGAAGTGTACAAAACCCCCTCCATTTGGAGTAAAATCTTGGCTTGGCTGAACTCAATGACAAAGAATCGCTTTGAAAACTGCAGAAGCTAATGAAATGATGATTCACAAGGCTTTCACACTGGTATTTGCTTGTACTTTTCTCAACTTATAAACTCAAATATTATATTCCATTATGTATTCCATTGCAATGGAAATAGAATGTATGTTTTATTGTGATTAAACTGAATCTTGCTGTAGTTGTAGAAGATAAATAAGCATTTTGCCTAATTTGGCAGATGTTTAAGACACAGGAGAAGCAAAGTCTATCAGCTAGTGGCAAAACTTCGACTCCCTTTTCTTTTAACAATTTACAGCACTGATTCCTTGGCTAAGCAGATGTACCACGAGTATAAAACAAGTGCTTATCAGGAAAGCATATTAAAGTAGTAAATGCAACAAAAACATGCTGGAACTCACAGCATCTAACAAATTAATCCCACTGGCATAAGGCATCTGCACGGCTGACCTCTAACTGACTTCCCATGCACAAGTTATTCTACATTTTACTGCATGTACACTTCCACAGCTAAAGCTACCGTGTGCTGTTGCTGTGGAGGCAGAAAGGATGTACTGCAAAAGGCCATGAACAGCAATGGCCTCACACCTTCCTGGCTTTTCCCACCTTTCCAGCCTCCCTAACAAGGCAGCATGTTAACCCTGCAGCCCAGTCCAGGTTCATTGGCTGGTTTCAGTGGCTGCCCCCACCCTTGTGTGCTGTTCCCCATGTCAGCACCACCTTCTGCACTTCTAAGAGACCCAGGCACTGACAGTCAGACACTGCCTGCTACACAGTACAAGGCAATATGCTCAGCATGGGAGCCCCGTGTCACAAGCTGGAAAAGATTGTAAATGGTGCGAAATAAAGGCAAAAGCATGTTTTTGGAATTACGTTCACTTCACCACTCCTGTGTTACTGTTTTGTTTCTCAGGGCATATAGATACAGTGTTATGGTGTTTGCATGCCCAACATGGTGTTTCCCACCTCTGAAAATAACCAGGTAACTAGTCTTTGTAAAGGGAAGGACTGCTGCCAATTCCCTACAAGACAATATGCCTGTATCAATTAGAGAGGACTTCAGTCCCCAAAGCATAACTATTTACACAGCTTATAAAATAGTTAACTCTACTTGTGTATATTCTCATCCATCATGCACGGATGTTCACAGAGGAAAATTTTACACTAGCCAAAGGTTTCGGTCTATGTTGCATCACTTCTTTCTTATGCCTTTGTATCTCCAATACAAAAAATCTGTTTACACTGGGGAAACTCAGTGATGAGTCAGACACCAAGATAGAAAATTAAGTGACATATAAATGTGCTGTCAATGACAGATATAAAACTTTGCACAGATGACTCAGTATCTAGAAAACAAAATAAGTATTATCTCATAAGGTTGAAAAAAACTGGGGGGAAACATCAAAATCCCCAAATCCTTTCAATAGCCTAGTTGGGTAATAAGCTACATAATATTTCAGCTACATTATTTTTATATTACATAGAAAAAGTATGAAAATATTTAATATTCTGAAAGCTACATGTTGGACATAGCTTTTCTGTTAAGATAAAGTTACATGGTATTCCTGAATTTTAAGAAGGATTCTTATTATATCAAGATTTCTAACTCACTGAAGTTATTAAGTTGCCTAAAATATATCATGCAGTAGGATCTGCATAACTCCTAGCAAAATATCCCTCATTGACTCATAACATAATCAAAAATCTTTTCCTGTGCAAGAACCACATCTTACTAGAAGAGGTGTTACTTAGGTGCCTCTTCTGCTTATGACCAAGCATGTCAGTTCCCTAAGCATCTGCAATTGTAGTCCATCTCCCACTCTGCTCGGCACAATTAAAATCTTAGAAGAAAATAATAAGAAAATATTCACAAAAATTTGAATTGATTTAAACATAACAGGCAATCCATGTAGCTGGAACACCTAACAGTAAGCAACTTGTAGACCAATGCTGATTCAAACTCACAATCTGACAGCTAATGAGTATAAAATAATTTTTTTCCTGATATTTATCTAATACTTGTTCTTGCTTAATGTTATCCCATTACTATTAATCATTATTTTTTCATGTTAGGTAAATCCACTCCTCCCAAAAGGTTACATCTTCAAATACCTGCACACTGTCACCAGTTTCTCCTACACTATCAAATATTTACAGGCTGTTACATAACTGACTCTTACCATGCAATTAGTGTTTGCCTTTTTTGACTCCTCTGTCATCTATTCACACCTTGACCTGCTGGAAATTAGTGTAGCTCTCCCTTAAGCTCCCTTTATTTGGTAATAGTTGTGTTTACAATAGAAAAAAAAAAATAGTCAAAAACTCTGTGTTTACCCAGATGAAGTCGTGAGAAAGCAATTCAGGGCCCCAACAGCCTTCTCTGCTTTGGCCAGGTGCGTGAGGGACTGGTTGGGATTGGCTGAGGTGGAGAGCTGCCCCAGCTCATTGCCCACCCTCTGGTACCATTTGTCTCTCCTCTGTCTGGCTGTAGACAGGGATGGTGGCAGATGACCTGTTTGCTTCACTGCCAAACCCTGTGCAGCCTTCTGGTATCCAAATGAGCTTCTGGAGGCTTCAAGAGGTATCAGCCTGAGGGTTTTCTGGAGAGGCTCTGTGCTAGAGAGGTGGTACAAGAGCTGGCACCACCCCGCTACTTAAATGGGGGAGACAGAGCTCCCAGCTGCAGACATCTGCAGAGCAAAGGACAAGGACAGCTTTTCTCTAGTTCATTGTCACCTTCACAAGACTCAGTGAACTGACTAAGCAATAACTGAGTTTTCTGGTATCTAGAAGTACAGTGGAAATACATAACCTGACTTGCCAAAAACAATTGCATTTTCTTTGCCGCTAAAGCATTTATCATGAGGACATGACGTCAGTGCTTTTAGTGCTTGTGACTCAGTGAGGGAAAGGAACTGTTGGGTTCTATTTTAAAGAAAATACTTTCTTAGAAAAGTGTGGGTTTATTTTAAAAAGTCTGTAAAAGTCACTTTGATTCCTCGGAGTTCTTCCAAAATTACTGGAATGTGTGATGTATTCATACCTACAACAATCACATGAAGATATTTGTTAGGAAACTCATGCTGTCTGCAGCCTAATACTGTTATTTGCTCTAAAACTCAATTTCCATTGATGTTCATGTTCTGAATGATGATCTATTAGAGTTAACTCAGGGCAGCTGTAATAAGAACTTAAGAGAAAAGTTGGTATGTAGGTCCCTGTTCAAACTTGTGGTGACTCTCCAAAATCCAGAGTTTCAGTGATAAAGAGTTAACAGTAATTTTATCCCTCCAAGTAGCCTGTGTCATAGATTAAACTGATTTTTTTCATGTTTTTTTTTTCTGATGAAGACAGACTGAATTAAAACTTTACTTCTAAGCATCGATTTCAAACCACCATTCATATTTACGTGCTACGATGACTGTCAAGGGCTACTTAGACTGTAGTCTTTCTGATTTCATTATATATTCTGGCCATGGGAAAAATTAAAAGGCATACCAAGTGCTAAAATGGCAATAATACGAAGTATAGAAAGGCTGAATTAATTTTATCACTAGCAATTTTACTGTTACTATGGCAAGTGTGAAAGCATTCCCATTATTTAAGGCAGGATTTTGCAGTGCTACAAGTCCTCATCTCAGAGACACTGAAATGCTTTTTTCATATACAAATTGCTTCTACTATCCACCCTTGACTTTTCCCTTGTGGAAAAACATTGTCAGCCCATGGTCTCACGCATTGGTTGCAGCTTTCAAGACAGTTTCAACACAGCATTTTGATCCGATTCTGTCTAAAACTGCATACATAAACTGGCTCTCCTCCTGATTTTATCCTCGGCCAGGGAGACCACAACTGGACCTTGAATTTTGCCAAGGGAATAGTTCAGTAAAGAGTCTCCCTGAAGAAACAAAAGTCCTCAGACTGTGGGGGAAAAAAAAGGAAAATATATATGGAAGAAGCAGCATAAACTATAATAAAGAACTATATTAATGCATTAGCGTACGTATGTCTCTTAACTAGTGAATGATTTCTTCAGCAAACTATGCCCAGCTGTTCCCTGAGAATTTAAGTCAAACTCCATGCTTCATCTTCCAGGAGAACAATCACAAAATGCTTTCTCCCTAATTTTCTGGTGTGCTTTTTAACTTCTACCTGCTCATTTTCGGTGGATAACTTCACACTCTTTTTGTCTTTCTATTGTCTTTAGTTTCCAAGTGAATAAGTGGTTAATACTTATAAAGCAAGCAGCAAAGTCATCCCAACAGGTAAGGAGCAAACCTCCAGATGCTCCAATTTGTCTTCCTACCTGTTGTTTAAGGGCATACTGTGAAACGAAATGCTTCGTCCTTGCATGGGAAGATGTGGGATGACAACCTCATGAAGGTGAGCACTTTTCTCCTGATTTCTTTTTACCTTGGCAGAATATCACAAATTATTTCTATTTGGTTAGAGAGCTTCTTAGGAAAGCAGGAAAAGGTAACAACACCAGACCATTAATCCTACTGCAGTATAGGCCAGGGGCTCAAACCAACAGTATTTATGCACGTTGCAAAACGTGAAGAATGTGTGTGTGACACCTACGTGTTCACCCCTCACAAATACATCATAAACACTATATACACATATGTATGTATACTATCTTATATATCTCTCATATATTATTCCTTAAAATCATGCAAGCATTTTCCTCCTGCTATATTTCTGTAAGGCCAGAAGGCAGTAAGTGCTTCTCCTCCTGCTGGGACATTAAGCCAGTGCTTCTTCTATTCATGCATGGCTGCTGTGGGGGTGGGAAGTAAAGATCTCACAACATTTGAAAGGTGTAGAGAAGTCCTGCAGTCCTACCCATATCCCCATCTTCCTGTCTGCCAAAGCACTCATCACTTTCACTCTGAGAAGGGGATGCCCCAAGTATCACTGTAGTATGAGATCAAATTTGGAAATACAGGAAGATCTGCAGGAAAACATCACTTCAGAGATAACTAAACACTAATTTGCAGTAGCTGGCAAATCATCCCTGACTTATATAAATGGGAATTCTAAGGGGACTGAAACTCAGATGGTAGCATAGTCCACATAAATTTTAATGTTCAAGACCATCTGTAACAAATTGACAGCAACATCTTGGCTGGCACACCTGCTTAAGTGTGAGAATTAATTTTAGCGTCTAGTCTCTTGCACTGAGATAATCAAGCCCATATAGTCCAAAACAGAAATTATATTCTGATTTTCTACTTAGAATACCTTGTTAAGGGAGGCATCTTTGCAAGATGGGACTGCAGAATCATAAAGACCTCAATCAAGTCACACATATGAGCAATATCTGGCAAGTGTAGCTTGCTGATTTCTTGGCATATTTCCCATTCCAAAGCACTGAGCCAATCTTAAGATATTTCAGTATTAGATACAAATCATCACAACTAACATAACTGGATGCATCAGCATGAAAATATTAAAATACCCATTCCTTAAATACATGTCTTTCCTTCCAGACATGTGTTTGTTTTTAAGAACAAAGCACCACTTCTCAAGGAATATATCCAGTAATACAGAGTTTGGAATAAAGAAAAAATACATAATCCAAACTCATGTAGGCAAGAAACTGAGATATGTCCTTCTCCCCTTCCCTATTATAAACTGACTACCAAGAAATAAAAGTGTTTCTGAGTTCTCAAATACAGGACTTTCTAGGCTTAGGTAATTACCATCAGGCTCTAATCTAAGAAAATAGACTTGTGACTCAAAAGACACTCAGTTGCCAGCAACAATCAGTGGCAATGCTTCTATAAGAGAGGAACTAAAATCACCATTAACAGCAAATTTCACCTCCCAATGTGCTAAGCAAAAACATTACCATTGTAAAAGGTGAAATGACCATTTTTTCCCTAATGGCAGAGCAACTAATTTCATTGCAATATGGCTCTTGAGGTGAAGACAGAAGTCTTAGGATGATTTACATTTCAATATGGAAACAAGAACCTGAGGGCTGCAAACTCAGCTTCATACCCTCATATTATTAGCACTGTATTAGCAGTGATCTTTTCCTAGCAACTGACAAAATTACAAAGACAGCAGGCTTTCTTGCCTGTGCCTGTGATACTGTTCTTTCTAGCTGGTATTTTATATTGGTTCTAAATGGTGGTTCCATATTTTTAAAACTATAAAAACCTTGCTGAATCGGTGTATTTTTTCCGTTCTTTACATTTCAGGGTTTATTATTTGTCCTGGATTTTCCCTACTGGGTACTGAAAGCTCTGATAATTTATGAGCTCCAGGTTTATACTGGGGGATGGAAGAGTGAAAATCTCCCCCACAGAGTTTCCCTTAACTGACTCAAAGGCTGCTTTCTCCAGTAACTCTTTTCTTACAACTGCTGAGGAAGATCCATCGTGCTCTTGATTTTTATTAAATGTGATCGTGAACAATGTGTAAGAGTGAAAGATGATTCTGGATTTTATGGGGGAGAGAAACACAGCTGTTCCATTTTTACACAGCAAGTTTTTTCATAGTCCCATAACAATGAGGAAAAGTGGAATATTTCAGCAGAAAAAACAATGGAGGTAACAATAAGGATGCCTTATACTAGTTTCTAAAAATGAAAGTAAAGTTTCATCTCACTCATTTTCGTAAAAGATTTCAGTTTTGTCTTACCCATTTTCACTTCCAGGTAAGAAGTTGCTCAAGTTTTAATCCAAATATGTCTGAATATCCAGTCTATATCCTTCCTTCTTATCCTTTATATTCTAATATATTTAGATTATTATTATTTACAAAGCAAAAACATTTTTACACAAAGATCGTGGTTCCCCTGCCTAATTCTGTCATGAGAAGTCCTCTATAATTCTGTTGAACATATGTGAATGCAAAACTATTCTTTTCATGCCTAGCTTGGTATTAGAACCAAGTAATTACACCCACAAATACATTGTGAAGCTCAAAGCTTTCAGAAATCTAAAGAAAAGTTTGGCATAGGAAAATCAAGTACTGATGGCATCTAAAAAAAAAAAAAAAAGAGTCACATCTGTAGTATTAATGAGGATTGCAATAAAATGGATCTTAGAAGCCTACTTGCCCCCATCTCTCTGATTATCTGTCAGTCATACTCTGCTTCAGTAATTTTTGGAGTTGTTGATCAGTCTCTGTCACATCTGAAAATGGGCTACAAGTCTCCAAGATAATTATGATCCTACACATTTTCTGACAATATGAGTCTGGGTGACAGACAGAGATGCTAATTCATGTCGTTCTAAAACAAGAGCAGTCTGATAAAACTTCTGTATATTATGTTTGACAGAGATCAGCATATTCACATTGCCCAGCATGTAGAAATGTAACTTCATAAGACACAGCATGTGCTGACTTTTATGAAATGAAGATACTTAATAAGATACTTCTTATGAAGAGAAGATACTTAACAGTTTCTGTAGAGAGGGTTGGCTGAAGGAATGAAAGGAATAAATTAAAGGAAACTCAGTTCACGTAAAAATTAAATGTAAAAAGAAATCTGATCAAATTGATACAATCTTAATCATGTTTCAGCAGATCCTCACTAACACCAGGCCATTTGGGATGTTAACACATTCACAGTCCAATTGAAACCTAAGTTATAACCTTGCTTTCTTTCTTGAGGTTATTACCAGGTGTGTGAGTGCATCAGGTACAGATAGAACCAAAATCACCCCTAAACTCAGCTCCTCAACACGGACTTGACAGTCATCACTGGTCTCCCTATGACTTTGATCAAGTACACACATTCTGATATTCAATACAGGGGTATTACTGCTGCATTTCGATTGCCTAACAAATACAGAAGTCAGCTACATGATACATATGGTTTCTACATGAAAACATCCTATCTGAAAACAGGAAAATCCCATATAAAATACTGATAAATTTGAGGGAAAATTTGCAGGTTTGATTCATTTTTATGTATTATTTCACTTTTTTATGTAGGTGTGTAAATGAATACAGGTCTTCTACAGCATGGCATATGTCAAATACACATTCACACAGAGGTGTCACAACAGCCTGGGCAGCCCTTCTCTGTAACTTCAGCAAGGAAGAAAACTGTAAATTTAGAAGTCTTCACTTCTAAGTGTTGATGCACTGAAAAAGTAATTTCTACCCAAGACTAAGCCAGTATCATATCTCTGCACCTGCAGAGCAGCACAGCCTGCAGGCATGGTGGCTCTGGCACTTTGGCTCCTGGTGACACATCCAGGCAGCCCTTGGCAGTGCGGGCACCTTGTGACATAAGGGCAGAAAGGCTCCCAGTTTAGGCTTCACACTTCAGGCATAGAGTTTGACTAATGACCATGAAACTGTTATTGCCATGGTTCATTATGTCATGTCAAAGGGGACAATGACAGTTTTTCCAATAAAATGCTCTTAATTTAATGAATCTAAACTGGTATCAGTTGCAGTACAGAAAGGTTCAAAGGAGATAATAATCTCTATAATGCTGCAGGGTTGTTTTAATTGCTAATTTGTGCATGTCTTGACAGTAATCACTGAACCCTGTGGTGGTCCCAGAGGTTCCCATGGTGCTGCTATGAGAAGTTTTGGCAGATTCTGCAGTCCTCAGATCAACATTAGGAGCATTTACTCAAGAGCACATACTGGGTTTATTCCTTTACTCCACACATCAAAACTTCAAGCCTACATATTTTTGTTACAATACTTTGAAAATTTTAAATGTAAAATTAAATGGACACTAAAGACTTGAAATCTAATAAAGCTAAAAAATAGTTACTTTTTTCTCCTGAGATTGCGGTTTTACAGATCACTTCTCTTCCTCCTGTGTTTCACCTAGCTGTAAGAAATGCCAGCATGAAGAAAACAAACTATACTTCATTGTCCTGTGAAGAAATTATTGGAGAAGAAAAGGCAAAAAAGAAATTTTGACTACATTTATGTTTTGTGTGTAATTGCAGAAGGAAAAAATTAAAACTCAGTTCTGCAGACACCTGTTTATATGTGTTACTTGCCCCAAGGAAGAAAGGAAGTAGTTCTGATACTTCAGGGTTATTAGGTTCTTCACACGAATCTGCTTCTTGAAAAAACACTCCTGTCAGCCCCCTAGCTTATCCCACAAGACAGCTGGCTCAGGTAAAAGCCTGAGGGAGCTTCTCCAGACCTCTGTCCTAGAAAAGCACTCTTCAGAAAAGCCAAGGTCCAGGCCAACACAGCCTGGAAACCCAGTATTAGAAACCCCCAGTCATGCCTGTGTTGTCATCACGGGCAAGGTAATGGTCAGGAAAAAATGAACAAGTAAAGAGTGAGGGGTAAAAAGGAAGATTGGGTGCAAAGTCTGTGGTTGTTAAAAGCAATTTCATATAAAGTGGAAAAACCATTTATAGCAGTGTCTGTTGAACTTCTCCTGACTTCAGACCCCACAGCTTTACTGAGTCCTGAAACAAAAAACAAGACCCAGGAAGGTTCTGAGAGGGATGTTACTCTGAACAAACTAATGGCAAACATGACATTCTCCATTTTAGAAATAAACTTATAAAATAAAAAAACCTACTGCTATTGCTTATATTTGACACAAATCTGAATCAATGATTTTAGAAAACAAAACCTAACCAGTTCATGTTATTTCTTAGTCTGATCCAGTGTTTGACTAAACATATTCTCTGCTAAGTATCTTTTTGTTCTACATTCCTTAGTTTTGTGGTATCTTGCACAGATTTACTCTTTTGAATTTCCTCTGAAAGGGCAAGCTAAAAACAGTAGATGGCTATAAAATCAGTAGTCATATGCTTCAAAAGTATTTGTCATTCTTTTGATAAGGCTGTTATTCCAAGTACTTAAAAGTTGTCTTTGATGTGATTGAGGCTTTTACTTCTCTCTATCTATAGGTCTTTTGATCACCTCCTAATTAATGAAGTAATGACAACCAATTACATTTACATCTAACACAAAGCATATTGTTAAAGTTTGTCATTACCACTTTCCTTTCTTGCATGCTAACACAATGTTGTAACCTTAACATTTTCTGGCTTACTGCTGCTGGGAGCATTAATCAGTAAAGTTAGTTATTCCATTTTAACATTTTTATTAACTGGCAATTATATATGAAGAGATGAAATGTCTGCGTAACTCATGACTCTCAAGATGCTTCTTTCAAGACAAGTTTGCAAAATAGTTAAAATGCATCGGGATCCTATTGTTCTGCTCTGGACAAAGCTCATTAAAGCTATGAAAGGGAGCTACACACCTCTCTGCAGTTCTTCATCCATGATTTATCACTGGTTTAAAATACCTAGTTTCTGAGTTAGAGCTCTGCAAGACCACAAGCCTCAGAAACTGTGGGGAAGGCTGACTTCGCTTTCTTATATTTATGTTGATCAGCACTGTTGGGTTTTTTGCCAAGGAGAATTTGAATTTGGTTCTGTATTTAAGGCAGAGGTTTCTGACATCCTCTATGGAACAAAAAAGTTTGGTTTTTTTCTCTGGGTTTAAGTAGGATTCTGTTGGCCTCCACAGATGAACTTCACCAGGCAGAACAAACTGACTTCTTACTAAGTCCCATAATAGTTATTTGATGTGAAGAAAAGCCCATGTTGCCAGTGGCTTGATTAATTTCCAATTTTAAAAATAGAACATCTTTGAAAAATGAAGAACAATAAGGGAACAAAGAAAGAAAATTACTTATATTCTAATTGTTTCTGTGTAGTAGAATTAACTAGGAATTTTCTAACAAGACATTTTTTTCATGGGATATAACAAAGCTCCAAACCCAAGCAATTCACAGAAACATTTTGGTTTTGACATATTTTTCCCAAAACAGAAACGGGATTCTGACAATTGAGCAGCCATCATCTTTAGTGTTCTGCTAAAGAGCTCTGGTTTCCTTGCTTGTGGCTCAGGGACAGCTCCCTCTGGCTTGTCCAGTCACAAGTAACTCATAACCCCAACACGAGTTTGTCACAGAGCCAAAGGTTCATGACAGCCCAGCTGTGCTGGCAGTTCTCACACACACAGCACTTCTCAGGCTCCCTTTGGCATGGGGAGAAATTATCCTTATTCCACGAAAAGGTCCCTAACTGTCCCAATACCAGAAGAATTCCAGAAACCACTCTCTTTTTTAGATTCAGCAAGTGGAGTCCTTGGAGCACTTGGCAGTGTGCAGAACCCCTGGCATTACATATCTCTCTGCTCCATGCTGCTTTGAAAAATGAGAAGAAAACAAATACTCCTGCAGGTAACTTTTTGTGTATGATCTGTAGAAACTTTTGGAGTCTCTGTGTAAATGGTATCTTGAGCCTGAACTAGCTCCATGAGGTCACCTGCTTCCCCATAACTCCTTTGAAGACAGTGCTATTGTAAACTGTCCTCTTGCACTCTGAGCACCAACACTGTGCCCTGGAACAGTTGCAGAGTTGAGGGCTTTACTGGGCCAGTTACCAATTACCAGCCAGCTCCTTCCTCAGAAAGCTGAGTGTCTGCTTTGTAAACAGTTCTGCTAAGAAACACACTTCCATTTGATACCTTGGACTATATTATGCATTAGCACTTCAGAAATGAAGACACAGATATTCTGCAGCCTAATTTACCATTAAAGGGTAGACAAAATGTTTGGATTTACAAGAGATAAAAAGTTTATCTCTTTATTCCAGGACAGAAGATTAAATTCAGCTGGTGTCAGAAGGAGATTGCCCCATAATACCCACCTCTGTGTAATTGGTTACCTGCATCCATGATTTTGGCATTATAGTGGAATACTAGGCATTACACAGAAAATAAGACTTGCAGAACAGAACTTAAGAACGAAGAAGAAAATATTTTTGCCAAAACCAAGTCCTTCTTCAGCTACAAGAGGCATAATCCTGAGGCAGTGGGGGAATAGTGGGCTGGATATTGAGAGCCAGTAAGACAGATCCCATACCCCTGGTTACAGAAGACTCTTACAGAGACAAGCATTTATAGATAAATGCTTGAACATACTGCTCTGCTGAGAGCAGCTTCCTTCTCACAAATCCCAGGCATCAATCAAGGCACATGGGTTCAGTTTTTCCAGTTATATGGTTTGGGCACAGCTCCAGTTTCGGCAGAGGGTGAAGAGAGAGAAAGGTGACTGTATTTGCAATCAAGATGCTATTTAACATTAAAGGTAAATAAATATGTGATTTTAATGCTTCAGACCAGTCAGCAGATCTCCCCTTCTGTGGATACTCGTTTCCCTGTAAATTCATAGCCCTTTACATTTATTCCTTTCTTCCACCGCTATTTTAACTTACAGCTTTGTCACCCAACCTTTCTAATATCATAGCAAGACAAAATCTGGCTTCTGACCCTCAGAGCCTGCTCAGTACAGAGAGCTGTACCTCAGACCACTGGCCTGCACTTGGAGCATGTCCTGAGAAGTGCTTATGGAAGTCAGAGCAGCACTTCTGCTCACCCATATTTCTTGCTTTCATTTCTCTTTATGCTGGTAAGGTGCTAATTCTCTGTCAATTTAAAAATATCTCAAACTAATACTTAAATGTGTTTCACACTTTTTTTTTTTATTACTCATTATGTCAGGAGTTGACGTGATTTTGTCAGTATTGCAAACACTTGCCAATGCTCCCCTTTTAATCTGCTGGGGAGGTAATTCTAGGTATGAGACTGTTGTAACTCACAGCTCTAGCAGCAAATAAACATATAGAAAAATGAGCTGGTATTTTTGTATGTTTTTGAGATGCTCATTTTCATGCTAGATTTGGACTACTCCCTATTAACTTTGATCTTGTGAAATATGTTCTGTCATGGAAAACATTATCTGTTTGCAAGTGAAAGTGCTGCTGATATTGCTCCAGGAAAAAAAAAAAAAAAACAACCAAAAAAAAACCCACCACATGAAGTCATGTATTCTAACCAGCACTTGACTTACCCTAGTATGGACAGTCACACCCCAGAGGGTCAGAGATTGCTCTACTACAAGGGAATTTTCTCCTGAGCAGCTGAGTGGGGTGTGGGGTATGAGTGTGTATGTGTGTGTGTGGGTGGGTGTGAATGACAGCAGGATCACCACAGAAACCCCATTGAATCAGAGCAGTTTTGAATTCCAGCTAGAATTGCACAAGAGGCTGACAAAGGATGCCCCAAATATATGCAGAATCAGTGATAGTTAACACACTTGTGCCCTTTCTTCATCAGCTTTGGTGACTGCTTAAATACCAATCCGGCTGTCTCGGAGCAGAGTGACTCCTTAGCTTGGAGGAGAATTTTCTGCCATCCAGATACATCCTGGCAGTGGCACTCATGGTGTAGCTGTAGCAATGTGAGCTGTATCTCTGCGAACAGGATTGTGCAGAAATCTGCGTAATTTTCTATATCCTTAGGAAGATTCCCAGCATGTTTAGCACAGCACAGGAGAAAGTTTTGAGCAGGAATGTGAGAAAGGGGTGATCAATAGCTAACTCATGTAAGCAGAGTTAACTATTAGGAGACAGCAAATGTTAATTTCGACAGCAAATGTTAATTACAAAACCTAAGAAGCCAGATTGGCCCGAATCTTGTCAAGACAGAGAGGACAAGGATCATCTCAGAAACCGCTGAATCACTCTACAAAAGATCGTGCATGCTCCAGAAAAAAAGGTGAAAAGTGCATTGTGAGGTAGACTACTAGCCTTCATCAGAAAGACCCCTGAGGAAGAAGAGGAGCCTTCCTCAGTGCAACCACTAGGATACACCATACATGCGTGACACCTACGCTAATGACATTAATGACTTCAGAGAAGTAATTTTTATAACCACTCCCATCCCACGGAATGTGATGAATATTCATTAATTTTACCCGTAATATTGTGTTGTAAGAAGTGCCAGGGGGTGTGTTGCTAGAGGAGCGATCCGCTACACACCTGACACCAAATAAAGCAAATACCCACTTCTCTGACTCTGTCTCTGAAGTGTCTCCTGGCCTGCTTTGGGGCGATCCAACTGGCACCCCAGATGGGACCCTCTCTGCCCAGCTGCTGGATCCCGGGGTAAGCAGACCTCCCAGTCATGACCCTGAATTTTCAGGGGGACCTCAGCTATCCTCTGGCTTACAGCAGGGGTAGACAAGGACCATCTGCACCAAATTAAGGTATTTGCTATTTTTAAAACACAAAAATACCTGCAGGTCTGGCGTTTGAGTCCCCAAGGGTGGGTTGAAAGTCCCAAGGAAGACTAGGTCTCCCAAAATTAGTCCTGGGCAAGAGGAAAGGTACCTTTAAGGGGTTGGATCCCCAGGGGTTGGACCCCACTGTGAGAAGTACTTTTAAGGGGTTGGACCCCGCTATTGTACTGCTATTTTTGTTCTGTCTGTTGCTATTTTGCTGCCGTGTGAGTGAGAGCGGATGAGACGTGCTGTCAGCACGAAGCGAGAGTGGAACTCTAGCTGCAGTTCCAGGACCCGGCGACAGGACCGGCCAGAGGAAAGTGAAGTGATTGGCAACAAGTGAATGAGTATAAATCATGTAAACCGTTGACTTGGAGTTCAACCTTGTTATCCAGACGGGGACAGATTGTATTTTTAGAGGAGAAAGATTTTAGCTATTGAATTGAGGACACCCAGACCCCCAACGCTTTTCTAATACAGCTACAGGTGATTTCCCTTTTGAAATACCGTGTTTAGTATGTGGAAACAGTTGTGAGGCTTGGACTTTGTGTGCTTGTAT
>VZRO01001748.1:186351-205243 GCA_013397915.1 Daphoenositta chrysoptera | reverse complement strand
GGCTGTCAGTCACCGCCCAGAGCAGGCATGCTGATGCCAAAGCTACTGTCTGGGGACTCAGTGACTGGTTTTCCAGCCTCCCTGTCCCAGACTCTACAGAGTGATAAGGGATCACACTTCACCAGTGAGATGGTGCAAAACTGGGCCAAAAAAGAAGGTATTAAATGGATTTTTATTACACCTTATTATCCCCAAGCAAATGGGACCATGAAGTGTGCCAATGGTTTGCTAAGGCAGCGCCTTAGGCGAATCTGTCTGGGATAAAAGGTTACCCTCTGTGTTATGTCAGATATAATAAATAACCAATATCAGACATAAAAAATATAATAAATAAATAAATAACACATATATATTTATTTTTATTTATTTTATATATGTTTAAAATACTTGTCTGGGAAACAGAGAGAAGACTGCAGGCATCCTCATGATGAGGACACCAAAACACTTTGATAGGGAAGCTGAGGTGGCACTGTGTTCACCTCTCCTCAGTGGGCTCCTTCCACCTCCATCACCTTGTCTGGACCAGAATTTCTAGGGGAGCCTTTCAAGTGTATCCACAGNGGGACGGGACTGCTGTCCCAACTCTGGGAAAGACACCTCTAGGATTGCACGAGTTCTCCTGGTTTAGGTTCCCTAATAAACTGGGTGTGCATCCAGACGTGAGCCAAGGGGCCGCTCGATCAGCAAGGGAAGGGCTGGTGACCACCTGCATGGCTGTGGGAATTACTGACTGAGACTCCTGGACTCCCACAAGGGAATAAAGCCAGTTCTGGACACACAGGGACCGTACTGGACAGCACAGGAACCGATCGATCTGCTGTAGCTAAAGCTGCAACAGACTCAGAAACTCTGAAGTGACACTCATTGTGTGCTTATGTTTACTGAACAATGTCTTTAATTCTGTAGTACAGCAACTCTCCCACCCTGGATCCATCAGCCATCCCTACAACACCTTGCAACTAGTGACTGGAAAGGAAAGGAAGGAGAGCAGTGCTGCTTTCCCTAGGGGCCACTCTAGTATAACACACACAGAACCAATAGTGCCTGGCCCCTGGAAGAGAAATTCCCACCTAAAGCTGCTGCAAGCTGTGACACTGATAATGACAGCAACTGCTGGATTTGTTCTCAGTTTCCCACTCAATTTCATGAAAATATTCAGATGATGGGAATTCCACACCAAATATATTTTCCAGTGGCCTTCCTCCAGCTGGAGTGACGCTCCTTCTGGAAGGAAAGACAGCCCAAATCTCCACAGTGCTAAAAATCTTGATCAGTGTTGTTAGGGTACTAGAGCATTTGAGTTTTCAATTGCATATATTTTGTCCCAATAGTTTTGCAGTGTATATGAGTTATTGCTTTAGAATGCTTGCGTCTTCACTCTGGTTGTCACAGGGGGTGGAAAAGATTACTCCCTGAACTTGAATTTTCATATGATTATGGAATTAGTTCTGTGCACTTCCTGTCTCCTCAGGGTAAGGTATAAAATTCCCCATTGCAGTAGGTGGGAACAATTTGAGTTTCATTACACCTTTGATTCCCCTGAGGCTATAACCAGACTGTTCTATAGTAGATATACATTTGTTCAGGTATTGCAGAAATGTTTTAACACTTGATATGATGAGCAAGGATATGTGAAATGCTGAACTTCACCGAAGAACACTGGACTAAGAATCATGAATGGAAGTGAAGGGAGTCACTGACCCATCACTGAACTCCTCCAATCACTGCAACTGAAAAATTAACTGCAGGAACTTTTCTTCGATCCTGATTTGCATCCCATCTTCCCTATGATTTTTAAGACTCAAGGGGTGGGGAACATCCTGGTCTACACAGACTGGTAACAACCCAAGTAAAATTACTTGTTTGGATTGTCCCCAGCTACCATGAACACTCTGGATTTAAAGCTGTACCTTGTCACTGTAACTTTTTTTATCAGTAATCGTTATATATATACATCTGTATCTATTTATGTATCTCTATATATCCCCTGAGCAGGGACACTGCTTTGCTTGTGGTTACTCCAGGCGCTGAGTGAAGGAATCTGGACATTCTCCCCGTTTCCATGGGAAGTTACAGTTGACTCCTTATCAATGCTGATTCTTTTGCCAGCTTTAACACAGGTACCTTGATCTCTGCACAGTTTATGTTGTGCTGTAATCTACTGGTAGTTCTTAAGTTTTATACTGTGGAGTAATTGTGATTAAGATCTTTTCACCTTTCCTGTCTGTTCAATAAATAATTCATTTTATAAAGACACCTCATTTGCCATCAGTAGAACATGTGGGCCAGAGGGAGTCCTTAAATTTAACTGTTGCCAAAATCTGAGGCTAAGGCAGGGCTTGTCCAAAGCTCCCACTCATCCAGTGACAACAAGGAGGAGCTGCTGCTCTGACAGAGACTCTTCCCTCCATGGGACACGGGAGCAGGTGGGATCTGCTCAGGAAAGGTGTATTTAACAAAGGCCAAGTGAAGAACAGAGACCAGCCCTGCCTGGCTGCGGCCTGGCACGTCACAGGAAGGTGCTTCCATATGACAAATTAATTGAAGCCTTTGTAAAATCCCTCTCCAGAAGAGATTCTTCTACAATAACTACAAAGAACAAGCACAGAAATTCAAAAATGATGATTTGTCTTTGTGAACACTCCCTCCATAATGTGTATCCTGTGGCTACATGGCAGGACACCTGGACAAGTCTCAGCTATCAAAAGAAAGCACTGGAAAATACGTTCCCAAAAATGGTGTTTGTAGGGACAAAAGCTTTGGGAAAGAAAATTTAAAGGAACTGATGCAGTGATGCCTCTAGAAACGGCTCCAGGAAGAGCCAGATGACCATGGTTTGTATTTACCAACTCTGGAATGTGGCAGTGATAACAGTTCATGCTGCAGATAAGCCCATGGACGTTCTTATCTGCGAGGCAACGCTCCCAGCTCGTGTCCCTGCAGGGTGTTGTGGGTGCAGAGTGACACCAAAACCCACAACTGAGGCAAACCACAGATTCCAGGTCACTCCTGACTTTTACAGAGATGAGTACTTGGATCTGCAGCTAATGGAAACACACCCACAGTGTGTGTCCTGCCCAGGTACACTTAACAACCTTCAGCTCCCTCCTGTAATATAAAACAATATAAAAGATATATAATAGAAAAGAATATAAAATAGAATACAAAACAAGCCAGTTTGCATACAAAAAAACTGTTTCTGCTCAACTTTGTTACTGGCAACAAACAAGAACTTCATAATGACTTTTGAGGTAATTGCAGAATTTATCTAAAAAGCAGATGTTTCCTGAAATATCCAAGTGCATCCCCAAAATGGTAAACTTGCCCCAAGGTTTAGGTCTAAATGTTGAAGTAATTTTCTTCTGGTCGTATGAATAATAATAATAAAAGTAATAATTTTGTTTTTATGTTGCATCACTGCTCATCAAGGGCAATGTCAAGGGGAGATAATGAGAATACAATGAGAAGACAAGGGAGATAATGAGAACACAGGCCTGGGAGCGAGTTGTTTCTGATTGTAATTGGCAACAGATTATTATCCCATAGGATAAGGGAGGAGAGGGACTGAGCACACGGACAGAAGGTCAGTGTCAAGGCTGGGGGAGCTGGCAGGGAGAGAAAAAGCTGAGTAAATCTGTACTGAAAAGCAAAAATGGCATTTCTACAACATGACCCCCAAGAGCAGCAGTTGGGGGTAAAGGATGGGTCCCCAAAAGGACAAATCATCAGTTAGAGGAGCAGAGTGGACACCCAAAAATGATAAATTTAATACCCTTTCACAGCATAAAGATCAACTCCCCACTTGAAGCGTAAAAAGAGTTTCTGCACTGAGGTGGGAGCTTGTCAGTAGGAAAGGACAGAGGGACATGGGAACATGAATAAATTACCTCTTAATGTGCAAAACTGATGTGAGTGGCCACGAAAAGAGACCTGTGATCTCAGAGGTGTTTCAGGAAAAGCCTTTCCATGGAAAACACCACACAAGTGAGACTCTTCTGACAATCTGTGCATGGTTCTGCTCTCCCACCTTCAGGAATGTCACACTGAACAATGCCATGAGGAGGACCCAGGATGGCACATGGAATGCTGAGCCTCTCCCCGGAGTGAGCCAAGTTTTATGTTTGGCTTTTAACAAACAGGGGTCTGGGCTGGGGAGTGTGAGCTCCCCCTGAGAATACCTGGAAGCTGAGGAAAGCCATTGTTGTATAAAGGCTGTGACAGGATAAAACTAAGCAGGTATAAACTGGTCCTAAAAATAGCTGAAGTGAAAGTCTGGAGAAGGTTCTGAACCAGGAAATTCCAGCAGAGGCCCAGGAACTCCCTTTGATACGGAGCTGGTGTGGTGATGAAGGAATTCTGTGACACTGTACCTGTATCATCTTGCAGGCCTCTTCCTGACCAGAAAATTCCTGAGGATTTTCGGTGCCTTACCCGAAGCACAGGGAAGTTTTCCAGCACAAATGTGAACTGCTCCATATGCAGGATGGGTCCCATGTCACCCATCAGCGCTGATCTCTCATTTTTGTTTAATTTTGAGAACATTACCAGCTCAAAGCTCCTGCCCAGCCCTGCAGGCAGCCATTTGGAGTCAGTTGTGCACAGCAGCAGCTCCCTGTGCCTTACCTGTCTCTCAGGGCGTGGTTCCTGATCTCCTCCACCAGCTGGAAGACGCGGGACAACGGCGACCGGAACACATCCACGGCCAGGAAGTTCTTCTGCCAGGGGGACACGGTGGCTTTCACAAAGATCTGCTGGATGTAGGCCACAGGAGCACCAACGTACTGCAGGGAGACCACGGCAGTGTGAGGCACCGGCCACTGGGAAGCTCCCAGCAGAATCAGAGGAGGAACAGCTTTGCCAGACTCTGTTTTCCCTTCCCAAGTTAGAGGTGGAACGTGACAGGACTCAGCAGGCAAGAACAAAAGGAGTCTGATTTTCTGTTTGCGTTGTAGGGACCTTAAAGTCCATCCACTGCCACCCCTGCCATGGGCAGGGACACCTTCCACTATTCCAGATTGCTCCAAGCCCCGTCCAGCCTGGCCTTGGACACTTCCAGGGATCCTGGGGCAGCCAGAGCTGCTCTGGGCCATCTCGTGCTGAGGCAGCTGACTGAGTCCCCTCCCCAGTGGCCCCCAGCCCCAGCAGGACTCACCCAGTCGGGACGCTCGCCGGGGTCCCCGTGCTGCGGCCCCGCGTCTGGCCCGGGGGGAGCGTAGTCCTTCACCGGGGTGCTGAACTCCACGGGACCCGTCCCCGGCAGCGGCAGCTTCAGCAGAGGGTAGCTGGGGAAACAGAACCAGGACACACTCTCATTTTGGAGGTTAATGGACTTTTTTAGACAGAAGAGTGAAAAAAATGACCAGGCACACTTCAGTGAAGCCAAACTGTGCAGGACAGGAGACCCAGCAAGAGGGCTTTGACTTTCATGGGAACGGATTGGTGTACAAAAGTCTTTCTCCCTTGGAAAGGGATAACTAAAAGTCCTGGGACAGAAAGAAGGGAAGACCTTGCAGGGCCTCTCTTGAATTCCTCCATGCAAGTTAGCTGTGGCAAAAACACTCAGTGTGGCCATGGCTAAATTCCTGCGTATCCCGCACAAACCCCAGACATTCCCTGTATTCCAGTGGCTGCTTACCTGCCCCAAACCCTTTAAAATCCTCTGCTTTTCCTCATTTAGATTGAAACTATTTCCAAAACTTGTCATTAACTTCATTGGTCCTCAAAGCACTTTTAAGAGCAGCAGTGAGACACCAAAACCATGAAATCTTGATCTTCTTGCTGCTTTTCCACCACAACCTCTGGTGATCATAGCTGCTGTCCCACAAGAGAAACTTCCATTCAGAAGTTGAGAAACTGAGGTTCCAGAGCGTTTAGAATGGGATTTTTAACTCCAAATGTTCTCGGAAGTGGTTAAAAGCAAATCAGAATTGAACTGGTGGGAAAAACAAGGCTGCTGATACAGAGATCCATTGAAAATCTGGAATAATCAGCACCAAACTGAACTGGAGAACAGAACTTTAATCTGTTTAGCTGCTCTGGGTGACTTGTATTGTGATAGGTTTGTGTCACTGACATGTGCATGGGTCCCCAGAGGGAAGAACTGCCCCAACTGAGCTCCAGGGAAGGCATTTCCTGCACTTGGGTTCGACTCTCCTCACATTTCTCTTTGTTAGGGATTTTTTTGAGCAGCAGGGAAGGAGATGAACATGAGAATGGAAAGCACAGACAGAGGAGGGAAGAACAGGACCTGAAATGGCCAGAAACCAAACACAACAAGTTCCACCTCAACAAGAAGAGCCTCTTTCCATGGTGGGGGCAGAGCCCTGGAACAGCCGCCCAGGGGGACCTGGAGTCTTCCTCTCTGGAGACATCCCAAACCCACCTGGACACATTCCTGTGTCACCTGCTCCAGGTGTCCCTGCCTGGGCAGGGGTTGGACTGGATGGGCTCCAGAGGTCCCTCCCAACCCCACCCGTCCTGTCATCCTGGGATCTAATAGAGATGACAGGAAAGGTCAAGAAGTTGTTTTGGTTTTGGGAAAGGCTCTTTTTAGATGTTCAAGTCACTGTGCACCCTGAAACCCTTCTGAAACCCTGGAATAAAGGAAACACAAATCATGTAACCAGCTGGAACTGGTGAACTGGAGCAGGAACTGCATTTCAGTCACCAGCAGGAGGGAGGTGCAAGCAGAAGTGCTCATCCAAGTACTCAACATATTTTCAAGACATCTCAGGGGCCAAGATGGAGCAGGGCCAGGAGAGCTCGAGGCAGATCCCTCCCTGTACATTCCCTCTTCCCAGACCCATGAAGAGCTCCAGCACCTGGAGTAGCCCCAGCCACTGAGGGTGGAGGGAAGCAGGGAGCTGCCAGGTCTCAGGTAATGGGAAAGGAGCTGATACATGCAATTAAAATAGCTCCCAGCTCTGTTGGCTCACTGCAGGACAAGCTTCTGGCCTGTTTGCAGCCAAGACAGATCAGCCTGGAATCACACTGCTGAGGAGGGAGGGAATCTGGTAACAGGGTCTTGCCAGAGGGTTGGCAAGGCCAATATCTGGCGGCAACAGCTCCTTTTCAGCCTTGGCAAGTGCATTGACAGTACCTGTTTCTGAGTAAGTGATGGTGGCTTTGCCCTGCTTCCCCCTGTCAGGGCCCCAGGATTCTGCACTGGAAAGGAGATTCCCCTTTCCTGTGCAGCACAACCTGCTCCCAGTGCTATGGTGAAGGGCCAGAGGAGACTCTGTTCTCCAGGGATCTGGAACATGAAGAGTCTGAGTCTAACTCAGGTCCTCTGGTTACCACACAAATAGTACAAACCTGTGCAAGAATGATCCATTCTTACAGAAATAATTATTATACACACACTTATACATACACCTCCCCAGGGGCTCTGATTCCAGCCAGTTCTGCAATTCTTCAGGAGCAGAGCCTGTGTTTCAGTTAAATAACAAACACCTGTTTAATTGCCCTAAACCTGTTGCACAGTCACCCGGGTCATGTGCAATCCTTACTTGAACTAAAATCTGTTCTTCAGAGTGACACCAGGATTTCACACTTACCCCCAATGGCCACATTTCCAGGTATCACCTGTTCCTCTCTGGGCTGTCCCTCCCAAAACACAACATTTTGTGGGTGAACATTTCACACTGCAATAGTTGTCCTGCTTTTACTGCCTGGGAGAGCTGGAAAGAGGAGCCTGAGCCCATCCTGGGAAGCCATTCCCAAGCAGGAATTAGATGACACAGTGACACACGTGGGACTCTGGTTTGGCTTTGCTGGGTGCAGCTTTCAGGTGAAGAAATGCCACTGGAAAGCTGCACCTGGCAAAGCTGGATCCAAAAGACAGAGCTGTTACTTGCAATCATATCAAAGATAGAGAAGATGTGGGAACCACTTGGTTGGGCCTTGTAGAAGCTTAAAGTTCTACAGAACAAGAGACCTGAGAATAAAACTGTCCCTGAAAGTTACAAGGATTCATGTGGAGCAGTGAAAAACCTGGAAACAATGCCTCAACTGCTGCTCACAACCACAAAGTGTTCCAGCCAAGAGAAGCCACCTCAGAGGTTTTTCATGTGTGAAAATCCTCCCTCTGACAACGTTTTAACTGAGATGTGAAAGCAGCCCATTACCATCACAGCTCAAAGGAAAATCTGTGTCTGTGGCAACACGTGTGGAGCTTTTCTACAAACAGGGGAGCAAATCATCGCATCGGGTTTATTTTGCCCAAAACAGACAAGAGAATTAAACCCTGCAAGACAGAATCTGTACATGCACATGTGTGTATGGTCTGGGCACGAATGTTTGCTCAGCCCCACAATGCCCAGCTGGATATGATTCCGAGCCCGTGTGACATTCCTGGGAGTAAGATTATATTCACTTGCAAACTAGGGATCCAAATGAGGGGCCATAAGGAGAGTAGGGAATTTACGACAGCCCCACATAGGTGTGCCAATGATGAAACAGAAGAGTGCAGGCTCCAAGGAGAACAGGACAGGCAGGTGTGCAGAGAAAGATCAGCTTTCCTTCTCCCCATTTTTAATTCATGAGTTTGGAGTCCACTACCAGGTGCTTGAGGGTTACTTTCATCTCATTTATTGCTTCACTTCACTTATTCAATTAGTTCTTACTTACTAAACCAGATGAAGACACTTCATCCCTGTTGTTTCTTTTGTCCCACAAAAGGAGATGACAAAACCTATAAAGTCTAAATTAAAAAAGAGCTTTTGGGTGGGCCCAGAAGAGAGAATGTTGCTAAGAGCCCCCTCCCCAGCCCTATGTGACACAAATCCGGGTAGGACTCACCAGCAGGCCAGGATGCAGAGGGCTGTGAAGAGGATGATGGGGATGGGGTAGGAAGCACAGAGCAGCCCATGGTTGTAGAACGCCCGCGAAATCCTCTCGCGCAGCCTTTCAGTCAGGGTCATCCTCGGCCGCCCTCACCTTGATGCCATCCCGGGATACAGCAGGGGCTTGGGCAATTCCAGCATGGGCAGCCCTTCAGGGAAGGCACTGGGTCCAGCTAGGGAGTGTAAAGGGAGAAAAATAGATAAAGAAAAGGGAAATAAACGTTATCAGCTCGTTTTAGAAAGATCTCCAGAGTTCAGGAAGAGATTCTTCCCTGTGACGGTGAAGAGGCCCTGGCAGAGGTTACCCAGAGAAGCTGTGGCTATCCCATCCCTGGCAGTGCCCAAGGCCAGGCTGGACGGGGCTTGGAACACCCTGGGATCATGGAAGGTGTCCCTACCATGGCAGCAGTGGAACTGGATGATCCTTAAGGTCCTTTGCAGCACAAACCATTCTGGGATTTCTTGATTCTATGAAATGACTGAGCAGATCTCAACCTCACTGTCAGGACTGCACCATCCCTGTTCCCTGAGGAACTCAGGAACAACATGGATATGCTGCTCCTGTGGCAAAAAATACATCAAAAGTGGCTCTCTGACCAGCCTTAGCTGCCAAAAGCCGCTCTGGGGAGGAGCACAACACTGGCAACAATTTCTAGTAATTTCAAGGAGGAAAACTTTGTATCTACTCTCTTCACCTGCTGTCCAACAGCAGCATTCCTAGGAAAACACGGAGCATTCCAAAGCTAGGATTTCTTTATCACTTGGTGGGGGGGTGTATATTAAAATCTGCCATCTTTATTTGCTTTATGCTGTGACAGAGCTCTTAAGAGTGAACAGCAGGAACTGTTCCTGCTCCAAGTCATTTCTGCAAACAAAGATTATCTAAGCCAAAATAAACCTGCTGGTTGTAGGACAAATGTTAAAGGAGAATTTCTTGCCTTTTGTATGACTGCAAATCCAAGACAAAATTTGTCTGGAAGTATGAGGGCATTGGGATGTTTCCACCTCGCAGCACTACGCAAGATATTTCTGGTTTGCTTCAGGGAGCAGCTCAATGTGATGCTCACACACTTGAGGGCCAAGTGGGCGATGGACCACCAGCAGTAAGGGTGGGACCACCAGCAGTATTTCCCGCTCCTGGTACTGCAGGCATTGCCTTGTATCCATCAATCCATCGATCCCAGACAGGCTCCTGGGGGATCAGAGAAACCTTCTACCTTCAGAGTTGTCCCAGAATACGTGGAAGCAGCAGGACTGGTGCTACTGGAGACAAGACCAGCCAGAACACCTTAAATTCCTGCTGTGACTGACACATTTTATCTGGGCTCCAGCTCAGATCGTGAGCCACGAACAGAGGGTCCAAACAGGACAGTGCCTCCTTGTACCCATGTGCCACCTCGTCCCACAGCCCGTGGGACACGTTCACACTCAGGTATGGAGTTACAAGTGTTTCACACACTCCTGGGCTATTCCCAGCACACACAGAGCAGAAGAGCCATCACCGAACCCACCTGATCCACGGCCTCCCCTCGACCTGCAAACAGCTCTGAGCCCTCCTCAGCCCTCACCACGGCAATGATTTCACAGCAGTGCCCAAACTCAGCACCACAGACACCCTGAACACAAGGGAAATCTCAGGTTCCCTGGAGATGCAGAAAACAGATGCTGGATCACTCACACCCCAGAAAAGCACACGGATTTTCTCGCCCTCTGTTAGGCCCTGGAGGTGGCTCAGGGCTCTGATGCTCCAAGCGGTCACTCACTGGTGTCACTGCCATGGGAGCTCTCAAATCCCACCATCTGCAATGGGAGGAGGGGAGGGAGAGAGGCACAGATCTCAGGAACCCAACTCGCCCTCTCCTGGAGGGGACTGTCCCCCAGCGAGGACCAGGGAACATTCCTCAGGACTTCAGAGGTGGGAAAACAAGAGCCTCGCTCAAGACAAGCCTCCTTCACAGAAATGCTGCACAATGGGCTCTAACACCAAGGTCCTGTTCTCCCCTCGCATTCCCATGGGAAGAATAACGTGCTTTGTGCTGCCAAAGGACACGGAGGTCACGAGGAACAGAGCACTTCCTATGGGAAAATCACAGCCATGCACTAACCCCGGGGAGGCCGCTGTCTGCAAGGGGTTAATCCCAACACTGCTGTCAGGAACAAGGCTCTGGAACAGCCTCTATGTCCTAAATGGATTGTCCTTCACAGAAGGGGCACTTTCCATATTCAAAAGGTAGAAAATGACATTTCTGAGTCCACTCCCTCCATTCCAGCTCTGTGGCTAAAATAGTGCTGAAAGTCTGATGAAAGTTTTTTAACCAGATTTCAATCCCCAAAACATGCAAACTTACTTCATTTTACCTGTTCTGCCTCACTTTGCCAGTTTTGCCCCACTTCTTTTTGCCTGTTTTCCTCCCTGCACAACATTCATTTATGTTTTGAGTTTAAAAATTCAGAGGTTATCTGGAACAGACCCCATTTTGTAAGTGGTATTTCACTCACATTACAAATTATTAACATCTCTTGAAAAGCTGGAGTCGTAACAAAAACAACAAAGATTCAAAGAGAACACTTCAATAATCTCTACAAGTCAGATAAAGTCATCTGCTCCCAAAACAGGGGCTGACATTCAAAATCAGTTTCCAAAACAGTTTTCAGGACATTTTTGAACTTTTCTGCCACAAGAGATGAACCACAGTTAAACTCCTGCTCTGGAAGTCATTTATTGAATGTGGTTTCTATCCTTTCTTCCTTCCCAAAATACTCCCAACAGCACAAGACAACAACTTGTTGCTGTGGATGATGAGACAGGATGGGATGTTCCACGTGCAGAGCCACGAAACACAGAAGTTTGGGATTTGTGACAAAAATAGAAAATATCCAAATTCAGAAAAAACATAATTTCAAAGTTCACTCCTCTTGTTGCATCCAGCCAAGGGAATCTCCCTTGCACATGAAGAACAGAGATTTCAAACACAAGGAAATATTTCCCAATCCCTTCTTCTCCACCACAGAGTTCTTGCCCAACCCTGTACAGTTGGGAATGATCCACCTCCACGGTTACAGAATCCCAGAATGGTTTGAGTGGGAAGGAATCCTAGGGATCACCCAGTTCCAGCAAATGGGATGCACTGCATATAGGGGAAAGAAATGTCCGGGGATCCTGAACCTTAATCCCCCAGAGGTGTGACATGATGCAGTGTAAAAAAGGAAATTGTGTGTTAGGAATTGTTAAGAATGGAATGGAATCAGGATGTAAATCCATCTTCACATGCTACGTGCTACACAAAGCACTGGGCATTCCTCCTCTTCTTCCTCATCCCACAAGGGACGTGCAGGAGAACTGGAAAAGGTGCTGAGAAGCTCAAGGATGCTCAAAGACAGAGAGCAGCTTCAGAAGGCTTTTCCAGCTGGAGCAGATTTTATCAGCAAGAGGACACCAGGCGGCCCTAGGAAGGCCTGAGGAAGCAGAGCAGGAAAGGGCCGTCTCTTTTATCCCAGGATAACTCGGCATCAAACCAACTCCAGAGTGTCAGCTCAAAATAAACACGCAGCTAAGCCGGGGAAATCTTCTCGCCAGGACACTGTCCCTGTCACATGGGTTACACAGGCAGCGGATAAATCTCGGGAAGAGCGAGCCATGAGGCACTACTGAGCAAAGCCAGGGATCCCTCTGGCTCCGGGAGCCCCTCAGACGTGAGCCTCTTGTCCCCAGCACGGCGCTGGCTGCCAGTGCCCAACAGACTGGTCTCGTTCGTGCCTGGCCACGCTCAGGAACCAGACAGGGACCCGGAGAGGCCGGGATCCTGCCCTGGCAAACGTCCTTATGCAATGCATCCCACGTGGTCCCTTTGGAATAACCTCCTCCTTTTTGTTTATCAATGCAGCCGCTCTACAAGTGGCTGGGGAATCACTTTCTCCTAAAAATACCAGAGACTGATGCAACACCCCTGTGCAGTTGCATCTCAGAGCTTCCCCACAAACCCCAGCTGTGCAATCCCACCGTTCCCCTCTCCTGGCCGTACATCCCAACCCATTGCCAGGCAGACACCAGGGACTCCATTGATCCTTTACTCCAGGCTGGAGCCTTGTGTAAACAGCTTGCCCAGCACAGACCTGCAACACTTTTCCCTTTCTACTACAGGTAGTATTTCTACTCATGCCATTTTCTAATCCTCTCTACCAGACCCAAGCTTCTCGTCTGGAGTACAAAAAAGGCGAAATGCTTTTGGACCATCTACCTGGACTTGTGCAAAGTCTTAGGGTGCAACAGCAGGAGGTGGAACTGCTGGAGTGAGTCCAGAGGAGATGGCTGGAGCCCCTCTGCTCTGGAGCCAGTCTGGGAGAGCTGGGAGTGTTCACCTGGAGAAGGCTCCAGGGAATCCTTAGAGCCCCTTCCAGGGCCTAAAGGGGCTCCAGGACAGCTGGAGAGGGACTTGGGACAAGGGATGGAGGGACAGGACACAGGGAATGGCTTCCCACTGCCAGAGGGCAGGGATGGATGGGGTAGTGGGAAGGAATTGTTCCTGGTGAGAGTGGGGAGGTCCTGGAAGAGAAGAAGCTGTGGCTGCTCAATCCTTGGATGTGTCCAAGGCCAGGGTGGACGGGGCTTGGAGCTACCTGGGATAGGGAAGGTGTCCCTGCCCATGGCAGGGAATGGAACAAGATGGGCTTTAAGATCCTGTCCCACCCAAACCATGACTCTCTGCTTCTATGTCATCCATTAAATGGTAACTTTGTCTGATCTGTGCTCAGCACCATTTCTGAAGTTTCCAGCACTGCTCACACTACGGACAAGCAACAAAGAGCCCAGGCCACCCTCACTCCCCACCAAAGCACGTGGATGATGCAAACTCCAGCTAAACCCTTCAGCACAGCCGTGACAGCTCCCTGTGCATCACACAAGGCCATCACACGCTCCCTCTGAAGGACACAGCATTCCTTATCCTGCCTGCAGTGAAAGGCCCTTCTCCCACCGCATTTACCCTGCCCCAGTCATGGTCAAGGACCCACAGCACAGGAACACCTCATCAGCAATGACAGGTCACAGTGAGAGGAAGGAGACAGGGCTGCAGGGGGCTCTGCCTCATGGCCCTCACTCAGAGCATAACGAGCTATGCTCAGATTATTCCCAACAGGTGTTTATCCAATTTGCTCTCAAGCAGTCGGAGAAATTGTCTGCAGGTCTCCAGTGTCAGACAAGGTTTGGTAACGTTTTCCCTGAGCCCCTCCCTGCTATTTAAGCCACTTCTGTTCCCAGTGGGCACAGACAGCCCCAGCAGTGTTACTTGGAACCATGGAATTACTGGGGCTGGAAAAGCCTTCTGAGTCCATGGAGTCCAACTGCTCCCACGGCTGCCACCACGACCAATTTTCATACTCAAACTCTCACCTCTCCCTTCCCACACACACAGGAGGTCACCAGGCTCCTTTAATTAGGGATTACACCTCATCAATTATCCTGATGCCTGCAGCTGACTATTTTTGCTTGAATCCTAACCTCACCACTGTCCTTCCTCATCACCAGCCCATTTTCAGGCCACATTTAATTGCTCAAACCCGTTTCTCATTCCTGAGTCACACGTGCAGCCCTTCCCGGCTTTATGCCATTTACAACTTGAATATGCACAGTCTGTTCTGCTGCTTCCGTGATGAGTGAGACCCCAGAGCCCCCCAGTGCCCCTCTCAGTACACCCAGGCCCATTAACAAGGGTGCTACTGCTGCTCTGAATACATTTATTTAACCACGATTTTATCCATCACAGACTGGCACCTTCTTAGGCTTTGAGTTTGTTTAAATCGCACCTACTCAAGACTCTTATTTGGATAAAAATCAAACCTTAGAGGATTCATGACCACAGCTACTTTTCTGCAGCCAGAAATAGCCCTGGTATCTTATCCTAGAAAGAGCAAACTCACCTTGCCAAGGAGTACCTGTGGCAAAGCAGCACCAGCTATTCTCCCTGTACCTTGTAAGGTGCTTCAGCCATTTCCCACTTGCTGCAGGATTTTGGGATGACTACTACTCCCCATTCTCTTTGTCCTGCTCTTTCACCCACACCAACTGCTCGTTCTCCTCCAGGCTTTAAAAACATCACTGACTTTCTGTGTCTCAAAAGACGCCTCCTAAAGCTTTTCAGGTCTTTTTTAGTCCGTGCTTCGAGCACACAGACAAAAATACCTCCCTGAAACGACAGCTTGTGAAGCTGCTCTTCCTTTTTGTAGCCTGGCACCACCACCAGTTGCTCACCAAGAGTCAAAAGGTGCTGAACACTCCAGTTTTGGGGATGCCAGACATTAAGTTTTCCTCTCTGTTCTTTCCTTCACCACCTTCTTGCCATGAGGACATTCCCAGAATAATTCTGTGTCCCTTGATGCCCTCTGAGAGTCAAGTTTGATTTTATCTTAATCCTTCCTTTGTGGCCTTGCTGCTCTTCAATGAGGAACGGAAACACCTCTGGGTTTGAGTAACCCCCGCTGCAGGGGTGCTGAAAGCAACGATAAATCAGCACTTTAATGACTTCTGCCCAGCTCCAGCTCTGCTTTTGTGAGGCAAAGTTCACCTGGAAAGTACCCGGAGCAGCCATTCAGCATCCCAACACACCCAGCGGAGATTCACCCTCTTGCTCAATTATCTTTCACTTCAGCAAACGAGGATCTGAACTGAGCCCAAGTCCTTCCCTGTTTCTTTCTCTAGGACTGTGGCTCCTCTCTCTGCAGAGGACACATTTCCTGATGGAAAACTCTCCTTCAGAACAAAAATCAGCATCGGTGGTAAACAATCAATATTAGGAAATAAAACCCAAACCAAACCAACCTGTTTAATGTAGGCAAACATATTCTGTCCGTATGGTTTGGGGTGTATTTCTGAAACAGACGAATTCAAAACTCAAACTCATGTCTGAATACCTGAACTGCACCTTCACTGCTACTCTTTTTTAATGGATGTGCCATGACAGATGCTTCCATGCTTCACTCCACAGTCTGACAGGGCAGGGGCAGTTAAAGAGGACAGTAAAACCTTCAGGAATGCCCAGGACAGGCAAACATTGTCCATGGAAGGAATTGTAGCTCCTTTCCCAGCCCACTCCAGCCCTGCTTGTGTCAGGTCCCTGCTCCAGCCCCAGGAGCAGATAGCAGGTTCCCAAAACCCTTCCCAGGTAAACCACATCCACATAAACCCTCCGATCAAAATTCTGCAATCTCCAAACCCACAGCCCATAGGGGTCCATTTGCCTCCTAGAAGAAAATCCCTCCAAAAATCACTCAGAAATAGCTTATGAGTACCATTAAGCAACCCTGCAGCAAAGTCCAGCTATCACTGGCAGGAGTTTCCTGACTTACTGTAATTAGAGCTTGGTCAAATGAAGTTTATCCGTTAAACACTATAATTTCCCTGAAAAATATGTTGTGGAAACATATAACCCAAGAGTCTTCTCATTTCAGAGGGAGGACTGGGGTGTAGCACCAGTTGGGTTCCTATTAAGTGAAGGGTTTCCAAAACTCGTGGATTTGGCAGGAAACCAGAAGTGTGCCCTTGGCTCTCTGGGGAACACGTTCCCTTTTCCACACAGACCCAGCTAGAGCTTCAGTGGTGTTTCCAGCCTGGACTCTGGAATTCTGGAAGCTCTGGCTGTCAGTCATGTAATTACCAGGGATCCCCTCACAGACAGGATGTGAAGGATGACAAAAGGGAGACAAACCCCACAATTCTGACCATTTTTCCATGAAATAAAAAGCAAAAATTAAGATATAACCCTCAGCACGTATTTTCCTTCATTGTTCCCTCACAAATAACCCCCAAAGCTTTAATCAGGACAGTTCCCATGGTTCAAAAGTCTGCAATCCCAGATCTCTGGGGCTTGTGAAGGGCCCCGAGGGGCCCAGAGGGACACAGCACCTGTAAGGTGACGCACCTGCCTGGGATTGGTTTTCCACAGGTTCTGGGTTACAGCAGGAACACCGGGCAAGGCTGAACACACCAAACTTCCAGGGCTTCCAGCCCCGAGCAGGAGCCTTTGGCATCTCCAGCATCACACAGGCCTAAACGTTTTCCTTTCTAATCATCACCAATTAGGAAGTCAGGCTCAGGAAATCACTGCACTCTTTCTTCCAGATGGAGAAACGATCCCAAAATTCCTCTGTGAGGCAGCAAGTCCCCAAAGCCTGACTCGGACATTGTCTTTTGTAAACAAACCAACTATTATTCCTTTATCACAATGCTCCATACAAGATTAATTCAGATTTTCCCAAAGAACTGCAATCCTGCTCCCCTCCCCATTGCCCACCACGCTCTCACTCCAGCTGAAATCACTCTTTTCCTGGAAGGAGAACTTTATTTTTTCCCAGTTATGCCAAAAGGCCACGGCTGTTCTGAGCCATCAGGGCTGGGTCTTCACCTGAGAACATGAATTAAAAGACTCCCTCCAAGACAACCACCCTTAATTCCCTATTCCTCCCTGTTCTGGATATCTTGGATATGAGCAGTAACACTTGCAGACACAGAAACAGCCTTTTTTAATGCACTGCACAAGGGGGAGAAAGGGATTCAAAGGAATTATAATCACAGCTATTAGAGCCCAGGAATACCTGGAGAGCTGCTTCTACACCTCCTTCCAGTCTCACAAGTCCCTTGTGCTGAGTGTCACCGGTCCCTCCACTGTGCCCCCCATCTCCAGCCAGAACTCCCTAGAGAAAGTCTCTTGTAAAAGGGGAGGAAGGGGCCTGCAGCTCCCTGGCCTTGAAAGGATTCCCAGGACTCAGGATCTGCTGGAAGTGCTGTGCTGCTGCTCCTCACCTACTACATTCCACTACAGGCAGGTAATGCTATTTTTGTTCCTCGAGCCGTACCTGTTCTACTTTTTAAATTCTCATCAGAGAGGGGGAAATAAAAGGAGGTTTTGGTGCATAATGATCCAAACTCTGACGCCAGACAGGCCCAGCAACCCCCTGCCTGAAAACAGTGTTGAGTAACTCAGTGAGAACCTGACTAATTCATTCATCACAGGATTCTGACACTTAAAATACTATTTTAACACTCCTGAGACAAACCCTGATTGTTCTTGGCTCTTTTGGGATGTTATATTTGAATCACGATTGGAAAAACAAACCATACCAAGTTGTACCTGGGAACATGGAGCAGAGTTGGTTTGGGGGAATTTCTCTGGCTGTGTCACACATTCAGGGAACATCCCAGGGTGTTTTCCTCTCTTCCCAATCCCAGCCAGCTAATCTCCTTTCTGCATTACACAACAACTGGTGTAATCCCAAATTTACCACCCTAGTCCTGTCCTCACAGCTCTGGTTTCACAGAGAGAGAGCTCACGCCTCATCTCTGCCCCTTGCATGAAAAGAAACTTAGTTTGTCTTTCAACAACCCGGAAAAACACGTGGATGTTGCATTCAGGAAATTCTGGCACTAAAGCCAAAATCTTTCCGGAGTCCTTTCCTCGGGATTCTCCCAAACACAACCCCAGAACTGCCTCAGCATTCCAAAAGCTTCTTGCTCATTATATTAAAAGATAATGTGAAGATGTTAATTCTGACTCACAAAGAAAGTCGACTCCTAAATTTCGACCAAACCCCAAAGTTTAGGGTGATTCAGGGGGCAAGATAACTGCTGAGAGCACAGAGCCAAGTCCCCAGAGAACCAGGGCAGCAAATCCTTCTGGTTCTGAAGTGCTCAGTGAGCCTGGAGCAAACCTCATGGAGTATTTCATTCCCCTGTCCCATCGTTCCCTCTACATATTCCATCATTTTAATCCTTTCCCATAAAACATTTTCTCCTGATCCTGCAGTAGAGGTGAAGCCTTTCTTTCCTCTCGCCCTCTTCGCTTTGCACCTCTGACGCCCCAAAACTTTCTCCATCTCTCTGTCGATTCCTGAATATCGACCAAATTCCAAAGACAGGTGATTCTCCCGAGGGAAGAGACTTGCAGCACAGCGCCAAGTCCCCAGAGAACCACGGCAGAAAAATCTTTACGGCACCAACAAACCCCACGGAATAAAATACTCCACATTCCCATCGTTCCCTTTACGTATTCCTTCCAAAT
>VZRO01001748.1:165651-183647 GCA_013397915.1 Daphoenositta chrysoptera | reverse complement strand
AGCACCGGGAACGGGTCCTGGGGACGGAGAGGGCGGTGCAGCAGAACCGGGCACCGGCCGCGCTGGGGCTCAGGGGGAGAGTGGAGCCGGCCCATGCAGCCGGGCATGGCGGGAATGTGCGGGTCAGGCGCTGGGAGTCCTGAGTATCCATCCCAGGAGAGACAGGGGGGGTTGATGGGGGGGACTGGGCATCAGGACTGAGCATTCCGGGGCAGAGCAATCGGGAGGGAGGACCTTGAACCGGGAGCCCTGGCTCGGTGCAGGGGACAGAGGTGACTCTAATTCCCGGGAACAGAAGTGGGCCAGGCACTGGGAGCACTGGGCACATGCCATGGGAAGGGGCGAGCAGTACCCAGAGGCCAAGGGATCTTTCCTTCTCCCCCAGCAATGCCCCTGCTCTCCTGTCATCACAGTGCTGGCACGGGCTGGGATGCTGGAAAACATTCTCTGCTCCTTCATCTCCAGGGGCTGAGCAACCCCAAAACAACCTTTCCAGGGCCCTTCTTGCAGCTGTCAGACTCTGACGCTTACCAACAGTCCCTGCTGACAGCAGCTTTTCCCAATAGAACACATCCCCTTCTCCTGGGGACCTGCACCTCTGTCCTACCAGCCCCAGCCTTGGTGGGACTTCCCCTGCTTGCGACTCCCTCCGAGGCCAAGGGAATGGAGAGCTGAGCCCTCAGGCCAAGTCCCACCACATTTCTCGGTGTTGCCCAAGGTCTGGCTGGCCCACAAACACTGCCCGTGGCAGCAGCCCTGAGCACGCAGCTGGTGGCTGACCCCGGGCAAGGCCATCCTGTCCTGCCACCGATGGCATCATTCCTGACATCCACTCTCCGGCTGCCCTCTCGCAGCGCCAGCTGCAGAGCGAGGCCTCGGCTCAGTTGCAGCCGTGCCGGTGGCCTTGGCTCAGTACAGCTGCCCCGTCGTGCCCTGAGGCCAAGGCCACCACTGGACATTGGGCAGGGGTGCTGGGAACGCTGGGCTTGCTCCTCACTGTGACTCAGCAGCCCCCACAGGTTTCATCTCCCTCTCCAAGCTCACACCGCTGCACAGCGAAGGCAGAGTGGCTCATTCCGAAGGGCCCGGATCCCGGGGAACACCCCCTGCATGGGGACATGGCGGCGTCAGGCCGAGGCTCCCCAACCCATTTCTTGGATACAGGCTCTGGTTAAGGGCATGAAGAACCAGGCAAAAGCCAGCAGTGATGTCACAGTGATGTCACAGTGATGTCACACAGCGATGTCACACAATGACCCTGCCAGTTTCAGATGAGGGAGGCAGAGCCTGGGAGCCAGGCTCTGGGATCTCTCCAAGGATAATCACACAGATACTACTTCAATTATACACCATTCTATGCCCATCACAGATGCACTTTAAACAGCTGCAGTGCCAGCAGCTACTGGTCCTCTCATCCTCCCTTTGCAGATTGTGACAGTGCATTGTCCCCTGGGCCCTGCCACCACACCGGGACAGCAGCAATGGCACTGGGCACTGTCACTTCCACAGCAGAGCACAGAGAGACCCCGGGGACACAAGGGACGAGTATAGCACACACATGGCCTGACTCCCCTCCCGAGATCCTTGTGGCTTTGCCACAATCCCTGCAGCCTGCCTGGCTTCCCTGGGCTGCCACTGATCAGCAGCCACAGCCCTGAGCATGCCAGGGGTCCCTAAGGCAAAAAGCACATTCCCAAACCAGCACAGGATGAGTCACTGAGTCTACGTGGAAGAAGCAGGAATGTGTCCCACTGCCAGAGCTGCAACCCCAGCTCTGGAGCTGCAAGGACCTGGCAGGTCACTCCGGACTCTCACAAGTGTGTGGGATGTTAGTTATCTCCCAGGATAAATGGGATAGCCCAACAGGAACATCTACCAGGAGACTTCCAGGCCTGAGCTCTGCTCCCAGGATTGGCCAGGGGAGGATCCTCTCCTCATCCAGTCCTGGGAGATACCCTTTCCTGCCCCCTGCCAAGGAGCAGGTGGGGAGCATTTCCCACCCAGAGATCCGTGGTTACTTAATCACTCTACCCTTATCTCATTAAAATTAGGGATTATTGTTAAAAAAATAAAGCTTCAGCACAGGCAGGTCATGTAACTGCTAGTCACGGTTTGGGATGAGGAGGCAGCAGCTGAGACAGAGGCTCACAGAGGGGTTTATCCGACCACAAAGCCAAGGATGAGGCTGGGAAACCACAGGGGATAAGCCATGGCAGTGCCCAGGTCTCAGCACAGCCAGGTGAGGGGCTACACACGGAACTGCAGATTTACCAACGGCATGGAAGCTGGGAGCTGGGCAGATCCCTGCCAGCCAGAGCAGGGAGCAAGGAGAGGATTGCGCCAGGCTCCCAGACCATCCCTGCTCCACCCGCTGTGTCATCTCCTCCCGTGCCAGCGGGAGGGAGGGGGTGCTCCCTCCGTGCAGTGCCTGGCACTGCCATGCTGTGCCGAACACACCGGAAAAGGTGAGGCATGGCACACCCAGCCCGCAGGGCACCCCCTGCCTGTATTTACATGCTCTAAGGGCCATTCTGGCAAGTTCTTGCTCCTTTTCTTGGCCTGAGCATGTTGGGAATGGGGTGGGAGGACAAAGGGATGCAGCAGGCCCTGGGCAGGCTGATCCAACGTTGGCATCACTTCCAGATGTGTCTGAGCTTCCCTCCCAGGTCAGTTTGCTGTGCTGCTCCTGGAAGGTGCTGGTGGTGCTTGTGTAGAGGCAGGGACTGACATTCCCAGGCTTGCTCTGCACTCAGTGTCACAGGACTGCAGCCGACAGCCCCCGTGCAAAAAAGGTGACGTTCCTGTCCTGGATCTTGTACTGGTAGATCTGGACCAGATCCTGCTCCGCTGCCTGCCGCAAGGACAATCTCTTGATTATCTTAATCTACAAAGGGAAAGGAATAGGAATATTGTCCCTTTAGCTGCCCAGAGCACCCTTGCCCCCCATGCCTGTGGCTGGCAGTGGCACTGATAAATAATCCATCAGCAGCTGCCTGTCCCTGTGCCTTTGTTGGCAGCCCCTGATGAGGGATCACACAAGTGATCAGCACCCTCCCAGCCCTGCAGGGATCACCACAGGCCAGGCTCATATCCACCGTTTGGGGAAACTTCCCAGGAAAGTTTGCCATCACCCTGGGGTGGGAGAAGCCTGCACTGCACCTGCTGTATAAACCGTGGAAAGCTTCCGGAGGTGGGGAGTCCCAGGTGGCAGGATGTCCCCGAATGTCCCCACAGAAGCAGAGTGACAGCTGGGTGCTCCAGCAGATCCTCGTGCCCACGGGATTACTCCTTAACCACATGGCAGCCTGGGCTGTCTCCCACAACCCCGGGGCCTGCAGTGTTGTAGTGACAGGGACACGTGCCACCTGTCCATGCTCTGCTGTGCCTCACCTGCCCGTGAACATCCTTGCAGAAGCCGGTGGCCAGCCCCTCTGCCCACAGGATGAGGTCGCTGTGATGACACAGGGAGTTCACAACCAGTTCATTCTCCTCATCTTCCGAATCCTCATTGCTGTGAACCAGCACCACAACATTGCCCTGGAACAGGAGCAGCAGACAGGGATGAGTCCCTGGCTGGGCCTAATCCCTTAGAGGAAGGACATGGGGGTGGCAACAGGAGCTTCCACAAACACCCCATCTAAGCTCCAGCTTGGTCTGAATTCCACTGGGAAAATAACCAGCAGCTGCTGATGGAGAGGCTGGACATGCCCCAGCCAGAAAACCCCCATACCCTGGGCTGATCCCCCAGCATAGGCAGGAGGGGAGGGAGGGATTCTGCCCCTCTGCCCCATTCAGGTGAGACTTCACCAGCAGAGCTGCCTCCATCTCTGGGGCCCAAATCATGGTCCCTGCCCATGGCATATGTGATCTTTAAGGTCCCTTCCAACCCAGGCCATTCTATGATATATAAACACTGAAGAGCTCACTGTACATTGTGTACACACACACATACATATATGTAATGTGCAGTCTAAAAATACCTCAAACCTTTGTAAGGAGACAGTGGCTGAACCAGTCTGTCAGGCTGGGCAGATGGCACTGACTGGATTCAGAGCAGGTAAATAAAGAGGTGGCCAAAGGGCTGCAGCAATGCTCACACCCTCACAGCTCTGACGGGGAGCAAACACCTCTCCAACACACCGACTCTATTAACATCCTCCCCAAGAGACTCTGCCTCAGCCCATGCAAGTCATCAGTGACTTAAAATAACACGAATTCTCAATCAATTAAAATGTACTTTAAAGCTTCAGAACACCTCAGACAGAAATAGCAAGGTGTTAGCGTGGTTTATCATTTTTTTGGCTCTCCGGAGGTAAATATTCTCTGCAGTCAGACCATCCTCTGTCAGCATGTAGAGCCCAACACCCCACGCTGTGTGAAGTGCAGGGTGACAACACCCGACACCACCGGCTCATTCCTCACTCCAGGGAAGTGCCCAGGGAGGGGACACTGCCTGTGATAGCAGTTTGGATATGACTGTGAGCACTTCTGCCTGTGGTGCTCTCAGGAGTCCTCATGTCGCTGGGACATCTCTGTAGATCATCACCTCCCCTTGGGGACCAGCTGGAGCAGCCACCCTGGAGGGTGGTGGGAGCAGGGACCAGGGTGTCCCCCAAGGGCCCCTTCCTTTCTGTCCCCTGTGAGACTCACCAGCCCCTCACATGACCTGTTTCCACCCCTGCCCTCCCAGACAGGGGTGTGAGTCAGGATCTCTGGAGAGCCAGGAGCTCCAAAAACCACTATTTTACACCTTGAATCCCTGTTCATACACCAGAGACAGAGAACCCTTCTGTGGGCAGCATCTCCCAGGAATCCAGCTGAACAGGAGCCTGCACAGGTACTCAGGGACCCACACAACTCCCAAGAGCAGCCCCAGAGCAATGATCTGAACTCCCTGGACAGCCACAGCCTTCCAAAAACCTCGTCATGGTCAGACAGAAAGAGAAAATA
Source organism: Daphoenositta chrysoptera (assembly GCA_013397915.1). NCBI lineage: Eukaryota > Metazoa > Chordata > Aves > Passeriformes > Daphoenositta > Daphoenositta chrysoptera. The sequence goes on along the minus strand of VZRO01001748.1, from coordinate 178,697 downwards.
AAGCCAGGTTTTGCTCTGGAGGCTCTGTGCACAGCCAGAGCCCGGGGGAGCAGTACCTTCAGCTGGCAGCACACGGACACGCGGCAGTAGTGGATGAAGTCCAGCACGGCCACTGGTGCAGCCCCCAGGCTCAGCAGGACACTGAGGTCGTCCACCAGCAGCACGGGGCTTTTCCAGGAATCACCATCAGCAGGAGTCAAGGACACCCGGACAAAGTCAAACAAGGCTCTGAGGTCAGAGGTGCTCCCACTGGAAGAGATGAAGGAGGTGTCAGGGGCTTGGCACTGCATGTCCCCCTCCTCACCCACTGACCCAGAGTGGGCATCACGAGCTTGCCCCCTCCCTGCTGTCCCCTCTGCTGTGACAGTCATCTCCTCACTGCTCTTCAGCCACTGCTCCTTTACTCCTGTGTGTGGTGAAACACTCCTGTCCTGCTCCAGGGATCCTGGAATGGTTTTGGTGGGAAGGAAACTCTAAGCTCATCCAGTCCCACCTCTCTACCATGGGCAGGGACACCTTCCACTATCCCGGGTTGCTCCAAGCCCCATCCAACCTTGCCTTGTACACTTCAGGGAAGTGTTTGGCCTTTGCTGAGCTGCCCAGGTGACATGGAGAAAATAAACTGAGAATAAACCCAAAAGCCAGCATGGATAAAGCAGCACTGGTCTCTTGGATAAGAATAAAACTCAAAATAATGAAAGAAGGGCTGGGGTTTCATTTAACACAAACCTGTGGAGTGCTGAAATAAATGTTTTTCTAGACCTGTGACATGCTTGGCAATGAGGATGGGGGTGGAAGTTCCCCTAAAATTCTGGAAACAGTGACAGCATCCCTCCATGAGCAGCAGCAAGGGATAGACCAGGACACTTAGGGGGATGTGCACAGTGCTGGCGTTTCCCTTCACTCAGTGTCCAGCTCTGAGTCCTCCAAGTCCCTTGGAGGGGAGTGCAAAGAGCAGTGGGAGCCAGTCCTAGACCTTGGGTGGGACCAGGTGCCAGTCGCACTCCTGGTGGCAGCAGATGTGAGGAGGAACACTCCATGCCCAGGCTCACCTCAGAAACTGCAGAGGACTGGGCTGTCCTGGCTGCTCCTCCTCCCCAAACAGGAGATCAAGGCAGGACTTGAGGCCCTCCAGGAAGACAAGCTGCCCCCGCTCCTTGGCAGCTGCCAAACTGACTCCCTTGAGAAAGGAAAACATTAGGTTTCAGAGTGAACACTTACAGAAAATGGTGCAAACACAACCACACAGGTCAACAGCCGCATTTTCATTCTTATTCGAATCAAATCTTATCTAACTGTGCTGATAAAGTCAGTGCTTCAGGGATGAAACGGGCACTTCTGTTACAGTCACTGGTGGCACATTCACTCTTCTGTACTTTACCAGGAGATACCAAAAACACGCTGTGATTTGGGGCCTCAAACATCCTGGAATTCCCCCTGGGAAGGCAGCTTGGTGCCATGGGAGAAAATCAGCTGCCTGTCCAGACGTAGGGAGAGGATGGCCCAGGCTTCTCCAAGGGCCTGCTGTGAGCAATTCCTTCACCTCCCTCCCTGGGTGGTGAAAGCTTTTGTTTTTCACTATCTCCAGATCACGGCTGTGGCAATGACTGTTCCCGGCACAGCCCACGCAGCCACAGCCCGGATCCGGAGAGCGCCGTGGGCTGGGCATCCCGACACTTGCACAACACCTGGGAGAGGGCAGCCAGGGCTCCCACGGGAAGCTGCCCTGACTCCACTTGGAGGAGGAGGGACCACGACAAACGCCTGGGGCTGTGACTCAAACTCAGCTGGCTCAGAGCCCTGCCCGGTGGAGAGGTCAATGGAGAGCCATGTGCTGGGAATGTCCAGCTCCAACGGAGACATCCCAGAGCTGCAGTAGACAGGGAGAAGACTCCAGCTGGAGATCACAGAATTCTATAAAGGTTTGGGTTGGAGGGGTACTTAAAGACCATCCAGTTCCATCCCTCTACAGGGACATCTTGCACTAGACTAGGTTGCTCCAAGCCGTGTCAAAGGCTGAGGGAGCTGGGGGAGCTCAGCCTGGAGGAGGCTCAGGAGGGACCTTCTCACTCTCCAGTTTCTTCTCAAAAAGGGTGGTCAGGCATCAGAAGGGGCTGCCCAGGGCAGTGGAGGAGTCACCATCCCTGGGGGGATTTAACAGCCCTGTGGATGTTGCACTTGGGGACATGGTTAGTGGTGGCCTTGGCAGTGCTGGGGGACAGGTGGATGCAATGATCCTTGAGGGCTTTTCCAATCTCAACGATTCCATGATCATGTGCAGTACAATTATTTTCTGGAAGATTGGACTAGGTGACCTTTTCAGGTGTCTTCCAACCCGAACTATTCCATTATTATCTTCCCAGGCTCAATTTTGCAGCACTATCACTTCGTAACATGGATATTAAGAATAATCTGAGGCCTGAGTGAACTCCCATCTGCTGGCATCTGTTCCTGATCTAAATGGAAGCTGTTAGCACTCCCAATTCGGTGAATCCTGCTACCTGAGAAGAATGCTTCCTCTATCTTCCTTCTACTCAGCTGGGAAAGAATCTATGCCTGAATGCTCATTCCCTCTTCACACTCCCCCTATAAAGCAACAGAATTTTTTTGACACTACCCCTCAGTAACAGCTTCAAAAATATCAGCATTATTGGGCAATTCCAAGCACACACCATGGAAAACTTCCTAGCCAAGGACAGAACCATCTTTATGTGGCAGGTAAGGAGTGGGGAACAGCCAGCAAATAAATACCTGCCATGCCATAAAGAAGGGCTGGGCTCCACAAACCTCATTTCCTCAGGGATTTCCGCAGTCCACAGGACTGGGAACCTGCTGAAATGCCGTGACTAAATTCACTATTAATATCAATAATTCTCAACTGATTTCACCTTTGCTTCAGCCATTTCTTCCTGCACACACAAACTCTCTGTACCTCAGATATGCAAGTAAAGTGTCCCCTCTTTAGAAGGGAGCTCAGTGCTGTGACACCAGGGCCTGCCTGGATGACAGAGAAGGGCCACAGCAGCCAGGGACAGGGTGCCTGTGTGTCACACCAAGAATTCGACCCCCTCAGCGCCACGGCATGGACCCAGCAAGTCCAGCCTCATTTTCCAACGGGGGGACCAGGTCCCAGAGAGACCTGGACTCACCCACTGCAGTCACCTGCCACAGCAAACCTCTGCCTGTCTTCCTGCTAGCAGCCCACCCAGTGTGACCTCTGGAAGCAGCACAGGAAGCATCAGACAGCTTGGAAAAGTGGGAGAAGTGCTCAAAATGGCCAGTGGCACCTTCCTGAGTGCACAGACAGGACTGATGTCCCCGTGGCAGAGTCACAACACTGCCCAGCACTCAAACAGCCTGAAAGCTTTGATTCCGTGCCAGCATCCCGCTCCATTACCCTGGAGCACAGGGACATTATCTCTGGCACGCTGTCAGCCATCGACCCAGCCCAGGAATGCTCCTGCAGCAGCAGCTCAGCTGCTCCTGCCCCTCTGGGGAGCTGCTGGAGCGTGGTGCCCCCCGGCCTGCCAGCAGTGACAGCCCCTCAAACCAGAGCTGCCGCTTGCCACTGGCCATTCCATACGGGAAAGCAAAATGTTTGAAGGACAGGACAAGGAATGGAGTGTGCAAAGCAGGGGGAACGAGCTCCATCAGCAAACACAGCTGTGGGACAAAGTGTGGCCATCAGTGATCAGGCCAGGCCATGTCCTCCAGGCTGTGAGCTCGGAGCAGGGGACAGGAGATGGGAATCAAATGGGGACAATCTGGTTTCCCTTTAAAACAAAACAAACTTTGTACAAGTGAGGGTGGGAACACCAATCTGGCAGGGTGCCCTGGTGCTGTTTGTCCTGACATAGCCCTGCATGTTCTCTGCAAGGTCAGGGCCAGTAACATTGACAGTGCCTTAAAATTACATACAGGTCCTCAAAAAAAGAGGACACAGACACAAAAAGCCAGGGAAGCTTTTTCCTGCAAGTAAAGACACATCCCTGCATTTAGCAACACATAAGGAATTGGTTTGGGACTTGTAACACCTGTCACGCTGAGAAAGCAGCAAGTCCCTGGAAGCATCACTTCAGCTGTGTATAAATACTCACTGTATCACCACACACCAGTGCTACAAGTGTCACTGTACAGACTGTACAATCCACCCCCCAGGAGCTCCAGGAGCCTCCTCCTGCTCCTAACTGAAACAGGGGCATTGCTCAGTTCTGAAGCTCTTCCAAATGCAGTCTTTCCTAAGGGCATAATCAGAGTCACAGAATTGCTGAGGCTGGAAAAGTTCTCTGAGTCCATCCAGTCCAACCACTTCCCCAGCACTGCCGAGGCCATCACTAACCCATGTCCCCAAGTGCCACATCCACAAGGCTTTTAAATCCCTCCAGCAATGGGGACTCCACCACTGCCCTGGGCAGCTGGGCCAGGGCTGGACAATCCTTTTGCAGAAGGAATTTTCCCAATATCCAGCCTGAGCCTCCCCTGGCACAGCCTGAGGCCGTTTCCCCTTGTCCTGTCCTTGTTCCCTGGGAGCAGAGCCCGAACCCCCCGGCTGCCCCCTCCTGTCAGGGAATTGTGCAGAGCCACAAGGTCCCCCCTGGGCCTCCTCTTCTCCAGGCTGAGCCCCTTTCCCAGCTCCCTCAGCCTCTCCTGGGGCTCCAGCCCCTTCCCCAACTCCATTCCCTTCCCTGGGCACGCTCTGTCCTGTACCTTGGGACCCCAGAACTGCCCCCAGGACTGGAGGTGCCTCAGCAGTGCCAGCACAGGGGATGGGCCCTGGACCAGTGGCCACACCATTACTGGTCTCCAGTAAAGATCTACAGCAGCAAATTCTTAGGCAAATTTAAGAGTGAAACTACCTTGCCAAAAACCACCTTTTCTGAGCCTGACGTGTTCATCTGCGCAAAGAAGGATTAAAGCAAACAGAAGATGTGATGGAAACGTGGATATAAATAACTGATGTTACAACCTCCAGCTCCTCAGAGCTTGGGAGGAATTCACAGCAACGACCACAGGGGCACCTATGAAGTTGCAATGCAAGAGTGACTCAGAGCTGAAGCGGCTCAGCGCTTCTCTGAGCTGTGCTTATCACCTCCTTTGTGGCAGCCACCTTTTGTTCGAGTATCAGACAGCAAATCACCCCCATTTGCATCGCACGTGCGCTCCAGCTAATCCTCATGTTCTCTCCCTCCTCAGCCTCTCCGGCGAGGGAGATGTCAGCAGCTCCCATCAAGTGCACACCGAGAAATCTCACTGCATTAGGAAACACACTGACTTCAGGAGCAGGCAAGGATCCCGCATTTCACAGCTGAATCTCCTCCCCACACCGGTTGCTGTGCCCCATTTCCTGCCCCACTCAGCACGTTCCCTCCAAGATTTTCTCCTCTCTGCACCACAAAGACACTCTGTACTCATGGGGCATGGTTTGCTCAGCCAGGAGGATCCGCTCCGCAGGGGAATCACACCTTAAGTTACAGCTCCGTAGGGGAACACCGTGTTTGCTCAGCCCACTGCATGTACCCCGGACCACTGATCTCCTTTCAAAAGGTAAAAACTGAGCAGTAAATAAAATACAGTTGTTAACCAGCACCATGTTTACAGCGGGGAATACAATACTTGGCTCCTCAATACCTGGGAGTCTTTATGAGCACCAGCTATGCTGGGATTCCCAGCAGAACCAGAGGAGGGAGGATCAATGCAAGCCCTCATCCCTTCAGCCCTGGAAGGTCACCTGGACTTCCCACCTGGCGCATTTCACCTTGGAGTGTTGTACAAAAAGCTGAGTGAAGCAGTTTGGAGCTCAGACAATTTGCTGACAGGCAGAATTACCCTGCCTGCTTTGTCTCTCTGTTTCCTCATTTCAGGGTACACATAATCCTTGCCCAGCTCACCACGGGAAGGAAATCCCTAGGAACATACCTGTGGCTCCTTACAGAGCTCAAAGCAATGGCTCAGCCCAGGGGCCAAATGTGGCACACTTGTGAACAGGTGACTCAGCCCTCCATCCCAACAGGAGCCAGAGGACAGGGGACAAAGTCACCTCAGGAGCTCCTGCAGGTGTACAGCAGCCCTGGGAACACTGACACCATGGCATTTTCCTCCCCAGAGGATTAAGGAACCTCCATCTACCAGTCTGGGCCTGTCTGGGGAACGCTGATGCCCAGAAAACATTTGTAAGCACAAAGCAAGCAGCCATCCAGCTGTTGGAAGGGCAGAGCCTGTGGGGAACCTCACAACCACATTTTCGCCCTAAAGTGCTCTTTGTGCCCCATCACAGGAGCACCAATCCTGACTGTCCCCATCAAGGCCTGGAAATATCTGCTCACACACAATTCCTGCTCCCCATCCCCATTCCTTCCCACCCAACAGAAACTACCTGGACCTGTAATAATGAACCTATGCCAAGAGACTCACCAGTTTCTGCGCCACGATGTTGTAGTGGCTGAAGGACTGGAGCAGGGCCACAAAGCAAACCTTGCAGCCAGCTGGGGAGGGACAAAAGCACACATTAGCAGTTCCACTTTGCAGCTGACATTATCAAAGCTCATAAATCACAGCAGCCAGGCCAAAGATCTGTCTGGAAGGACCTTGAAGTGATGCAGGTCTAGACAGACCCTCCCTTCCTTTCAATTTTTGCCCTTCTAGAGGATATCCACATTAGGGAAAATGTTAGTTTAATAAGAGAGGGAAAGAAGGAAAAAGATGACTTTAAAAAGTGTAAGGCCCCTTTTCTGCCTTGTGCCAGGCCAGCCTGGGACCTGCTGGCCCAGTTTGCTGGTGTTACTGTAAGGAGGCCAAGGGCCGGCCATGACACTGAACTACTGAAACCATGGACATGCCAAGAATCCCCATTTTGGCTCTCCCAGGGAAAGTGACCTTGGCTGGAACAACACACACAACAAGGAATTTTGTCAGACACCTAAATAAAATGTGATTTTGGAACACGGTTTGGGTTTGAACATAATCAGTGTTTGTTGGACACGGATTTCAAGTGGAACAAGTCAGTAGCCTCAGATGAACTTTCAGAGCTCCCAAAGGTTTTGGGCACCAAGTGGACAACATGGGGGTGCTGCAAACATGGAATAACTGCACCCAGGCCCTGAGCTGGAGAGGGGCAGGTGACAGCCAGCATACCTGTCCTGAGACACATTAATATCCCACAGGGCTGCCCACCCACCAGTGATGGAAGGCTTTTCCCAGGCAGACAGGCAGCTCCAGACAGCAACTCCCAGGGCACTGCTGTGGGGCAGAACATCAGCAGAACCCGAGGCAGTATCTGGCAGGTCCCTCTCATTCACGCTGTTACAAACCCACTCTCCATGGGATTTCCTTCAGTTTCCCTCTGTTTCACTAAGTAAAAAGTATTTCAAAGCAGGGTAAAGCCCCAGCTGAGGCAGTGGCAGTTCTGGGGGGCAGAATGTCCTCATCCCACGCCCTGCCCAGCACTCCTTCAGGCCTGACCATTCCAGATTTGCTGGGCTGGTGGCTGTGCCAGCAGAAAGCTGGAGGAGTCCCCGAGTCCAGCACCTGCTCCACAGGGGCCAGGAGGTTACTCACAGGGGAAATTGTTCCCAGAAAAGTAATCAGACCACTTGCCAGGCTCTGTTTGTTTCTTTACTCACTCTGATCTTATCTGTTGTTAATTGATCCTGATATGTGTAATTACATCATAAAAATGGAGGCAGTGACGGAATTGCAGTGAACACCTCCCTATCAGAGCCTGTGTGATTTACAACCATCGCCACGATCTGGGATGAAACAAGGCACAGAATTGTGGGATCCCTAAGATCCAAGTCAGGACTGGGATCCATAAATCCTAACCCCAAAGCTTTGTGTTTATCCGAGGATACCTCCCACTCTGCAGAACTGCCCTATGCTTACGGAGCAACCCTGAAGGAGCCTCTGAGGTGTCCCTGCCTCAGAGAGTGCTGCTGCTGACCCACCTCTGAGGTAGAAGGAGAGGAAGTGGTGCACCAGGAAGCTGCCATCTGTCCGGGTGTCTCGCAGCAGCGTGAATTTACCCTGGAACAGAAGAAGCAAAATAATAGAGTAAGGTGAGAGAACAAACTGCTCTTGGTAGACAAGATGTTGGCTCAAGCTACAGGGAATTCTGCAGGTATTACTCAGAGAAAGAAGAGGACAAGCAGAGCTCCAGCTGCCTGCCTGTTTACAGAGGGATGCCAACACTTCCTCCGGACACAGCCCACAGGGAGGCATCTGAATCACAGCATTGCTAAGGGTGGAAAAGCCCTCTGAGCCCATCAAGTCCAACTATTAACCCAGTTCAACCATTAACCTAGAACTGCCAAGCTCACCACTGAACCATGACCCCACATGTCCACCAGCTAAAAACCCTTGTGCTCAACTGTGACCCCAGCTGGACCTCCACGCTCTGTGCCCACCAGGTGCCACCCCCTCCCCTGGAAACAATGGATGTGGAGCAGTGCTTTCCCAGTGCTACCACATCCAGAGCCTCTGGTGCTGGACACCATCGAGGGGCTTCTGGGCAATTTCCACCTCCCCGCTCTGTGTCCCTCTCCTCCAGTTCACTGGCATCTTTCTTCTCCAAGTGGCAGGGGGACAACGGCCACTCATTCCCAGTCCATTCTCCCCTTGCCACAGCCAGCACTGCCAGTGTGTTTTAAAATGTCAGCACCTCTAGAGCTGCTGTTCCTCCTGTCCCCACAGAGCCCTCCCTGTCCTCTCCTCCAGGTTTACTTCTAAAATGCCACCTTCGGGGTAAAAAACCTTATCACTAAAATTGTGTAGTGCAGCAGAGCTCTCAGCACAAGGTATAAACGTTGTTTTGATCAGGCAGGAAATTAATTCCGTTCATCAATGCACACTCATTATCAGCCCCAGCCTCATCAAGGTGTTTGTTTCCATTAAAATCTTAGTCAGGATGTTTCTTTAATCAATACAAATCATAGAAGAGCTGCTTGGAAACACAAAGAACTTATCAAAGTGGGAGTTTTTCTACTCCCAAGAACAGAAAAAGCCTTTTGCAGCAACAAGCCATCTCTGCACAGGCAATTCCCAAGCCATCCATCAGAACAAACTCCCCAGTGCCTAAAGCGGAGTGAATGGAACGGCAAATATTGAACGTGACTGCAGGGAATGCAAAGCAGAGGCCAGGGCAGGGAGGCTGCTCTCCCTCAGCTGGAGTGAGAGCTCTTCCCCCCCAAAAAAACGGTTATGCCTCAATGGCCAATGCAGTGACAGGGACACTGCCCTGAGATGTGCCCTGGATGAGCCTGGAGGAGACTTGTGCTCAAACAACGCAAGCACAGATGCTCAGGGGTTTATCTTCCACAACTCCATCCCCTTCAGCTCCCCTCTTACCCACCCGGGAAGAGCAGGCTGAGCACTCCCCTGTGCCCTCCCTGCTGGCTGTGCTGGCACGGGGGACGTGGTCACTCGGAGCACACGGCAATTCACTGTTCCAAACCTTGCAGCCATCAGCCATCAATCCTGCCAGCCCTCGCTGGGCTGTCACACCACAGCTGCTCAGACAGCACTGACAGAATCACTGGGTCACAGTCACTGAGGCTGGAAAAGGCCTCTGAGTACACCCAGCCCACTTGTCCCCCAGCATTGCCAAGGCCACCGCTAACCCATGTCCCTAAGTGCCACATCCACAGGGCTTTTAAATCCCTCCAGCAATGGGGACTCCACCACTGCCCTGGGCAGCTGGGCCAGGGCTGGACAATCCTTTTGCAGAAGGAATTTTCCCAATATCCAGCCTGAGCCTCCCCTGGCACAGCCTGAGGCCGTTTCCCCTTGTCCTGTCCTTGTTCCCTGGGAGCAGAGCCCGAACCCCCCGGCTGCCCCCTCCTGTCAGGGAGTTGTGCAGAGCCACAAGGGCCCCCCTGAGCCTCCTCTTCTCCAGGCTGAGCCCCTTTCCCACCTCCCTCAGCTGCTCCTGGTGCTCCAGCCCCTTCCCCAGCTCCGTTCCCTTCCCTGGACACGCTCCAGCCTCTCAAGATCTTTCTCATGAGGGCCCAGAGCTGCCCCCAGGATCTGAGATGTCCCACCAGTGCCAGCACAGGGGATGGGCACTGCCCCCCCAGTCCTGTGGTCACAGCCATGCAGACACAACACCCGCCATGCCCACACAAGCAGGAAGCTGAGCAAAGCTGACAGGAACCTGTGGGGCTTTCTGAGGCCTGTGCTCACACTGTCTTCACACAGCTCCATCCCCACAGACTACGAATATCAAGTTATTTAACAGCTGGCTGGAAGCAACCAGGTCCCTGGAAATCCTCACAGCAAGAGGAATTCTCCTGCTGAGAAGCAGGGAAGTCCTGGCCCCACCACCAGGATTTTGCTTGCTGTCCCAGGAACCCCAGGGCCCCAGGTTGCCACCAGAAACACAGAGAAGGAGATAAAATTCCATCTATTTGGAACCCAAAAGCAGTCACAAAAGTATGAGAGGACTAAGGTGGTGAGGAACCAGTCTCAAAATGGGATATAGCTGCTCCAAAAGTTGGCTTTCCAAGAGCCTTACCAACTGGACCAAATTGCTATTCCAGTTGTTATTTCTTCTACCTTCTCAGTCCCAGGAAGATGCTGCCAGGGATGAAACCCTTCCAAAGACAAAGCCTTCCTGTAGCACTTTCTCCATGAACCCCAGCCTGTTCTGTCCATGCTCTGCCCTCACACTCTCGATACCTGCAGGCTATGAGGCAGAAGCTACAGCTACTTGTTAGGAACTGCCAAAATCCCTCGGCAGGGCAGCAGCGGGTGTCACAACCCCACGGTGACACGGCAGATACATCTACAGACACACCCACGCTGGCAGCAGCCCTGTCCACCCACCAGCCCTGCAGGGACAGTGCTTGTCAGTGCTTGGAAAACAGCACGGAGCAGCCGTGGAGCTGCAGGAATCTGGATGGCAGCACCGAGAAGGAGAGGTTTGCAAAGGGCTGATGCTGTTAAGCACAGTGGGACACCAGGCCAGGCTGGGTTTCCCAGCACACTCCAGGGATGGGCTCTGCACAGGCATCGGTGACACTGAGGGGGACTTGCAAACACAAATACTCACGAGTTACTACCGGAGTAAACCAGATTTAATACCATAAGTATTGCAGGGCATGAAGTCAGTGCCCCCACTCCAGGAACACCACTCACTGGGCAGCCAGCCACGCCAGTGGGACACCCCGACAAAGAGGAATCTGCAGCGTGTGGTGGGATAGGAAGAGCCAACTCAGTCCAAGGGAATTCCGCACACAGAAGAGGCTGTGGCTGGCTCCTGCTTTGGCTGCCAAGTCCAAACCCAGGACCTTGAGGCCAAATCTTCTGGTTTTGCTCTGTAGAATTTCCTGTTCACATCAAGGTGAGTTCCTTGCCTCAGAAACCAAGCTCGTGGATGGCCGCACTCCCGCTCATCCCACAGCTCCACCATCAAACACACCTTAGAGCACAGCCTGACAAACTCCACCGAGCATTTCTCACTTAGGGCTTCACGTGCATTAAAAACCCAACACCAACCCACAGGAACCACGGGGATTTGGGACTTCGTGCAGCCTCAGACTATCCCTTACTACACCAAGCCTCAGCCAACACCTCCACCAGATCTGCTTTGAGCCTCAAGGGCACCATGCCAAATTCTGCTCAGTATTGTTTCCCCAACAGACCAGCCCTGCCCTACTCCAGGCAGCTTGACAAGGAATGACCTCAGAAGTATCTTCCAGATCAAGGAGAAACCTGCCCTATTCCCATCATAAGCTGGTAGTAGGGCAAGGGGGGAAACTGGAGACAAAGGGGGAAACTTAGACTTATAAAATAAATTATCACCCCAAACTTGCTTTTATTAACTAAGCTCATAGCTGTCAGGAAAAACAGAGAGTAACACATAGCACACGGATAATTTATTAATAGTTACTGATCACACCGAGCTGGTGGTGTGGTCACACACCAGAGGGAAGGGATGGGGCATCCAGAGAGAAGTTGAAGGAGTGGGTCCATGGGAACCTCATGAGGTTCAACAAGGCCAAGTGCAAGATGTTGCACCTGGGTCACGAAAATCCCCAGAATCAGCAAAGGCTGGGGGATGGATGGATGGATGAGCACAGGAGAAGGGCTTCGGGGTGCTAGGGTGTGAGAGCTGGACACGCCCCAGCCGTGTGCCCTGGGCTGAGCACAGGGAAATGGGGGATTCTGCCCCTCTGTCCCACTCAGGTGAGACCCCACCTGCAGAGCTGCCCCAGCCCAGGGGCCAACAGAACCAGGACCTGGAGCTGCTGGAGAGAGTCCAGAGGAGGCCCCGGAGCTGCTCCAGGGCTGGAGCCCCTCTGTTCTGGAGCCAGGCTGGGAGAGCTGGGAATGTTCCACTGGAGAAGGGAAGGCTCCAGGGAGAGCTCAGAGCCCCTTGCAGGGCCTAAAGGGGCTCTAGAAGAGCTGGAGAGGGACTAGGCACAAGGGATGGAGGGACAGGACACAGGGAATGGCTTCCCACTGCCAGAGGGGAGGGTTAGATGGGATATTGGGAAGGAATTGTTCCCTGGGAGGGTGGGCAGGCCCTGGCACAGGGTGCCCAGAGCAGCTGTGGCTGCCTCTGGATCCCTGGCAATGTCCAAGGCCAGGCTGGACATTGGGGCTTGGAGCATCCGGGGACAGTGGGAGGTGTCCCTGGGCATGGCAGGAGGTGGGACCGGATGAGCTTTAATGCTCCTTGCAGCCCAAACCACTCTGGGATTCCATGACTGACGTTTTACCTGCACAGCTCTCACAGAGAGCGAGGGTGTTCAGTTCCAGCGTGACTTCAATAACACAAAACCTCCCTGGATAAGCTGAATTAATTACCTAATTCAGTGCCCTAAAGTACCTCTAGAACAGCTCCCCGGCGCGGAGCAGTGCCCGGCAGCGAGACTAACGCCCAGTTCTGTTTTTATTCCCGGCACAGCAGCACGCACGCACAGACACACTGCGGGAACAGAGCTCGGCCGCTTCTCAGCGGCGGATGCCGGAGCCAGAGCCGTGAGGGGCGGCGGGGAGCCGGGAACGGGCGAGGGAACAGCCGAAGGCGGCTCAGCTCCGGGACCGGCCGC
>VZRO01001748.1:154840-165605 GCA_013397915.1 Daphoenositta chrysoptera | reverse complement strand
CCCCGCCGCTCCCGGCAGCCCCGGCCCGTCCCTCCCGCCCTCTCAGCGCCCTCTCACCGCGTCCGGGCGCTCCGGGGAGGCCCCGAGCAGCTCGTTCAGCTCCGCGAACATGGCGGGCGGCGCCGAGCGGCCGCGCGGGGCGNGCGTCCCACCGTCAGTTAAAGCGGCTGGATCCTCATCCCATCATAATTAACGGGGCTGGATCCACATCCCATCATTAATTAATGGAACTGGCTCCTCATCCCATCGTTAGTTCGTGGGGCTGGATCCTCATCCCGTTGTTCATAAAGGCGCAAACTGGGACTGGATCCCTGTTCCCCCTGCCAGCTGGCTTGGTGGCACTGGTCACCACTGACCCCTGGTCCCAGGGTGCCACCTGTCCATTTCCAGCCCCCTGCGTTTCTGTGGCAGATTAAATACATCTGGGAAGCATTTGGGACATTTTGGGACACGGAGGTATTTGCGAGGGGTCTGTTACTCTCTCATTATTTCCTGTTTAATTATCAGCACGTTTGGGAAGTGCTGAACATCCATTTGCCACCCAAAAATTATCTGCAGCAGCCCCTGAGCAATAACAGCAAATTTACAGCCCATAACCACTAAAATCCACATTCTTTGGTGTCATTTTTTGCCTCCGAGCCTGAAATTGAGGTTTTTGGCACTTAATTCACCTTTCCATTTGCTCCAGCAAAGCTTTTGTAACCTTTTGAGTTTCATCATGGAAGAAGGGACTGCCCTGCTGAGGAGAGATGTGGCGGAGCTGGAGAGATGATTCTGGAGCCCGGGATGTGCCAGGGGGACTGGAGAGATTATTCTGGAGCCCGGGATATGCCAGGGGGACTGGAGAGATGGTTCTAGAGCCCGGGATGTGCCAGGGGGACTGGAGAGATTATTTTGTAACCCAGGATGTGCCAGGGGACTGGAGAGAAGCCAGTGGAGCTTGGGATGTGCCAAAGAGCCTGGAGAGTAACTTCTGGAGGCCGGGATGTGCTCCAGAGTGAGACATCCAGGGGGGTTGCTGCTGGAGTCTGGGAAGTGCGGGGGAGGCTGGAGAGATGATCCTGGAGCCAGGATGTGCCAGGGGGGCTGAGGAGCAGAATCTGGAGCCCAGGATGTGCTGAGGAGACGCTGCTGGAGCCCGGGATGCTCCACTGTGAGCATTAGGGGGCATCCCACGATGCGATAAAAGCGCGGAACAAGGGACGGAGACACTGCCGAGGTTCAGCACAGATCATCACTGCTGAGGGACTGTGTGGGTTTGGGAGCGGGATTCGATGGGAGAAGGGGACAAGCCTGTGGAAAACAGGGCTGCCTCCATCTGGGGAAGCCCCTGAGCTGCAGATTCCTGGGAAAAGAGCTGTGGGAACACAGGAGGTGTTTGCCTCGGTGTTCCCTCGCCTTCCCGTAGCATGACTCTTGTAGGAGAGGTGGGCTGTGCGAGGATTTGGCTGAGGCACCTCGCCCGTGCTTCTGTCCTTATTCCCTATGTTTGCGTGTGTGTGTGACCTCTAAAATTCCCCACCCTGCTCTCCAGCCCTGCTTGGGAGCGCTCAGGACACGCCGGCAGCCCCCGAGGTCCCTCTGCCACAGAGACCGCTTGTGCCGGCCCTTCCTTCCTGTGCTTGAACCGGCGGTCGCTGAAAGGAACTGCCTCTCTTCTTTCCCTTTGATGCCTTCAGTCCTGAAAAAGCTGGAGCTGAAAGCTTCTTTAAAAGTCCAAATCGCTCTGCTTTTGTTCTCCCACCCTTTCAGGCAGCTGGGAACCCCGCGCCGGTGCCGGGGAGTGCAGGAACCAGTCCGTGCCCTGTGCTGGTGCAGCCAGAGCCTGAATTCCTTCGGCAGCCTTTGAGAGAGCCTGGCTCCCTCCTGGGTCACAGGGCTTGGCTGCACAGCCCATTCCGACGGCAAAGGGGGCTCCCAGAGCCCGGAGGAGTTCCTGGAGGTGTTCCTACCTGGCTGCATTTGTATGCGAGCGGAGCATAGAGACACCTTTTGTCTGCACTGTCACGCTTCCCTCCCTGTGGCACTCCCTTCCCGGCTCCTTCAGGAGCCGCAGAGCCCGGAATGCCTTGTAAATGAAATGTAAAATCTTCTCTTCTTCTCTTCCCAGTGGGAAGGGGACCAGAACCGCATGCAAAGTGCAGCTGCATCTCTCAAAACACCTCTTGTCCTTCCTAATATATTCCTTCCCACATCCCAGGACTTGTTACCGTGTGAAGGCAGTGAGGATTTTGCTGTTAAAACTGGTGCCCCTTCCCTCCCATCTGCTCCGTGCCTATTTCCAGTATTTATCATGGAGCTGTTTCCCAGGGGAGCCATATGGATCCATAGGTATCCACGCTTCCAATGAAGTCCCTATGTAGAGCAGTGGGTGAAAAGCAATTCATGCCCAAAAGTAGAAAAAAAAACCACAACAGAACAAATAAAACCGATTGATCTTGCAGTGTTTGAGGTGATTTCCAAGAGCCTGGCAGGGAAGGGGAGCTGAACCCACCAGGTTTCATGATGTGAGTGTGTGGAAAACGATTTTTAGGGAGAAAACACTTTGATTTACCTCCTGTGATTGTTGCTTATTGCTAAACTATCCAGGATGGATTTGAGTGCATAGATCCCATTCCACCCCAGCAGAAGGAGGGTTTTCTTCTCTCGGGACACCTCGGCTGTTGCTGACACAATGCCAAGTGCTTTGGAGTCATAAAGGATCACCAGAGCTGCGGGGCCAGCGAGGGTTAACGGGAGCAGATGTTGGTCGAGTCAATGGCCAGGGAAGAAAAGAATGGGACACGTTCCGGAATAAATTCCGCCGCCTCAATGCCCGCCCTGACACGGCAAAGAGCAGCTGGAAGGAATAATGGATGAGCTGAACCAGGTGCCGAATTTCTCTGAAGAAATGCAAGAGGCAGAGTTTGAAAAGAATTACGAAGGCGGGAGGTCCCTCCCTGTGACAAGGGGCAGGGACCCGGACCCGGTGGGACAGCCAGAGCTGTTCCCGGTGTCACCAGCCCTCCTGCCTTTCCCAGAGCCCTTTTCTCTAGGAAAACTCGGGGAAAACCTGTCTCTTTTGGACCCTCCCATCTCCTTTAGCTTGACAGGGTTGGGAAGAGTGCTGCCGATGAAACCAAATCCTCCAGGTATTTACAAACACTCTGTGATTCCGAGGCTGCAGGTCATGGAATAATTTGGGTTGGGCTGCAGGGACAAAGCACAAAGGAGGGGACAAGGAAAATAAATACGGATTTAGATCCTGAGGATGTGGTAAAATGGCCAGGACACCTGAGCTGCCTTTAAAAGACTCCAAAAAAAAACAGAACAGCATCAGCTCCTGTCTCTCTCCTTTACCTTCTCCTTCCACTGTTTGCCTGAGGCCAGATCTTCAGGATGGAGTTATTCTCACCTCAGGGTGTTCCTTATGCTGGAAGATTTCATGGAAGACTGATAAAACTGGGACAGAAAAATACAAGATGAATACAGGAAATTGATGTTTATTTTTTCCCATTTCAAATCTTACTTTTTGCTTGATCGTACCCATATAAACACATGTATCTCTGGTGAAAGGAACAACTGTGAAAAATGTTGGAGAAGACGATGAGGACTGAGTTGATAAACCTGCTCCGCACGCTGTGGCAGAGGGAGGGAAGAGCTGGGCTGACATTTCTGATGGAAGAAAAGCAGGATCACTGAGCATGAGGCCGGAGGGACCCGGAGAGGTCGCTCGGATGGAGCAACACCTGCCGCCAGCAAAATCTGCTCAGCTCCAACCTTCCCTGGCAGATGTTTGTCCAACCTGTTCCCAGAAACCCTCTGTGGCCACGACTCCACACCCTCTCTTGGCATTTCTTTCCAGCCCCCCTTTATTTCCCCCCCATATCCCCGTGTCACCCAGGCATCCCTCGCTGGGTTTATCCGTGGTTCTTTTGCTGATTGCTCGTGGCTGTGGGGAATAATTCGCTGCCTTCATAGCACAGAGAGAAAAACAAACCAGTCTGGATTCAATTTTCAGGTCACCTTTAAAATTCACTTGACCATTTCAAAGCAAAATGCCACTGGCTCTCCACGAGGGATCTCCAGGCCTTTTCCAAAAGAGACTGGAGAATCCCTGGGAAATGTGCTAAAACCAGCAGGGATCTGGCAGCAAAGCTGTCTCAGCACAAAGTTCCTCAGCTGTCTCAGCAGGGAACCACCGAGGTCCTGAGCACAGCTGTGAGCTAAGTGGGATCAAAGCTGGCAGGGAAAGCGCTGTCCCCTCTCCCAGATCCAGGTGTTCGGCTCCCTAAAGCCACTGCTCTCTGCTAGATCCTCTGTGCCTGCTCATCCCTCACACTCCTTGCCTCCCTTGGCCTCTCCTTCCCCTGGTTTTGCCCCATCCTGCTTTTCCCCTCTCCCCTCTGACCACGCTTTGGAGCATTTCCATCTCCCCCTCCCAACTCTTGCTCACAGAGCTCTCCCACAGCTCCTCTTTTCCTGCCCTCTCTTCCTCCTGCTGATCCCATATACAACATCCAGCAGCCCGAGGACAACAGACACCTTCAGAGATCCCCTTCTCCACCCACACCTGTATCCCAGGCCTGGATCACCATGCAGAGCTGGAGTTCAGAAGCTACAAAAGCATCTCTGCATTTTCTCCCAAATCCTTCCTGAAATCTCCTCTTTTCCAGCAAAACCCCACCAAGTTTGACTGGTCTTGTCTGCCATGGCAGCCAGTGTTGTCTCACTGCTTCTCCGTGCTCCTCAGCCCACCAGATTGTCCCATCTGCCGTCTCTTGCCTTGATGTGAAATTCTCAGCTCTGACACCAGAGCTGCATTTTCACGCTGCATTTTTGTAGCTCCCAGCAAAAGGTGATGGAGACTCCTGGGTGCTCCTGCAGGATGGCTCCAGATTCCTTTAATAAATGCAAATTGCATACATAGATTGAATCACTGAGTTCTGGAGTGAGTTAGGTGGGAAGGGACCTTAAAGTTAATCCCATTCCAGGGACACCTTCCACTGTCTCAGGTTGCTCTAAGCCCTGCCCAGCCTGGCCTTGGACACTTCCAGGGATCCAGGGGCAGCCACAGCATCTCTAGGCAGCCTGTGCCAGGGCTGGACAGCCCTTTCCATGAAGGAATTTTCCCAATATCCAGCCTGAGCCATTGGCACAACTTGAGGCCATTCCCCCACGTCCTGTCCCTTCTTCCCGGGGAGTAGAGCCCAACCCCCACCTGGCTGTCAGGGAGTTGTGGAGTCTTTCAGACACTGTTCTCACGTCTCCCCTGGGCTCCAGTTCTCCCCACTGCCCACCACTCTTTCCTGGATCTCTCTTCTTGCTTCTCCTGGACCTTCTCCCGTGGTTTCTGTCTTTCCTTATATGACACGTCCCAAACTGGACCTGCTCCTGTAAACCCTCAGCCATCCCTTGTGCTGCCAAACAGCTCTCAGGTGGCTTTAACTGGTTTCTACCAAACAGCTCTCAGGTGGCTTTAACTGGTTTTCCAAGCAGCCCAGGATGAGGTTCTGAGAGTTGGGAGCAATCCAGGTGTGCTGTTTAATATTCCCATTATTGCAGTCATCTCTCTCTCGGCGGCAGCACAGCACCTTATTGTTGTGGTGGGCATCTGCTTGCACTTGGCATCTTTAAAGGCTGAGGGTTGTAAAAGGTTTTAAAACAAGCCAGTGATCCCCTTGAATTCCCAGCCTCCTTTGCCAGCCACCTTCCTCCTTCCCTGGATCCAGACCAACGCTGCCTTGCTCATTCTCCTCCTGCTGATGGAGCCTTTTCTTCTTCTCCTTAATGATTCCTCCCTATTTCCATCTCAATTTGGCCTTTGCGATGTCTCCCCACATGCTTATGCTCCCCTTGTAACTGTCCTTAGTAATTTGACCTAGTTCCCACTTCCCATAAGCGTTTTTTGTCGAGCCTGGGGTCAGTGAGGAGCTTGTGATGTAGCCAGGCTGGTTCCTGCTACATTTCCTATTGGGATGGCTTCTGTGTGTGCTGCTTGCAGAGTTTCTTTGAAGTCCCGCCAGCTTCCTCACCTCCTTTCACTTTTAAACGTGCCTCCCACCAGAGCCCACTTCCTGCTTCTCCAAATGTCTCGGCGTCCCTTGTCTTTATTTTTCCCTTTTCTCCCACATCCCCTCCATGAGGGCTGTGAGCTTGGTCGTGCCACGCTCAGTCTTGGCTGGTTTTCCTCCTGCCTTTACATTCCAAACCAGTCTCTGGTGCTGGTTGCTGCCCGTGCCCCGCTCTGTCCCTCTCCCAGTGGCACCAGTCAGCCCAGTGGCAGCAGTGACGCAGAGGAGCCGTGCCTGGAGCTGTCCCAGCCCTCGGTGGCATCAGCAGGCGCATGCCCAGCTCCTTGTTCCCACACTGGGCATTTTACAGTTCACGAAGTTAAGAGGATTTTGCTTTTCTCCTCTCTCTAAATCCAACGCAGAGTCAGTGTAATACTGGAATCGCTCCCTGTTACAGCCAGGCTGCGAGTAATGGGGTAATTGGTATTTCCCAGCACTAAATACTGGGATCCCGGGGCTTTCTGGCTGTACAAATACCAGTTATGGGCTCCTACCAGCCAAGAGGCAGCCCAGCACTGGTCGGAACACCGGGATGTCACTGGAGATGCTCCCAGGAGCTCCCTACAGTGACCTACAGGACATGTCCCCTCCCAAACCTTTGGTTCACTGGGGACCACCCTGGGGTTCATGTAACGCCCCTGTGCTGGGGGTCAGCAGATGCTGACCATCCCAGGGATAGTCCAGAAGGGTTTGGGAATGGTTCCTCAAGCTTGATCCTCCTTCCCCTGGGAGCTGGAGCTGGAGGTGGGACAGCAGGGGTGGGATTCATCTGGCCACTGTAGCTGTGTGTGACTGGAGCCATGGGTGAACGGGGCCAGAATGTGCCGTGGTGGAAGATGCAGGACAGAAGCACCAAGCAAAGGAAAGGAGACAGCCTGCCTCATCTTCCAAATATTCCTCCAAGGGAAAGGGTGTGGGGCCAGCCCTCAGGCAAGGAAATGTCCTCAGAAGTGTCTAGAAGGGGACAAGGAACAGACATGGCACTGCCAGCTCCTGGCACCTCAGGGAGGGACAGACCGATCCGGAATCCCGAAGGACCAGCATCCTGCACCGAAGGTGTTGAGCACAGTTTGGAGTGTGAAGGGGCTGATGGGGACCACTGAGCTGCTGCCCCCACCTCCTTCTCCAGCCCTTCATGCTCCTGACCAGCACCTGGCTGGTGGATCGGGACTCTTGATTGGTGAATCAAGATTCGGTCGGTGAGTTGGGACTTCTGGTCATTGAATCAGGATTCAGCCAGTGGTCGGGACTCTCAGCTGGTGAATCAGGACTCAGCCAGTGATCAGGACTCTCGCTCAGTGAATCTGGACTCTTGGTCAGTGAATCAGGACCCTGGGCTGGTGAATTGGGACTCACCCAATGAATCCCGACTCCAGATATTTTGTTTCAGGCAGCCGGAGCTTGTCAAGGGAAGAAAGGCTCCTTGTCTCGGGGTCGTGGCTCTAATCCTGTTATGTGTCTGCGAGAGAAAAGAGGACGGCGGAGAGAGGAGGACAGGCCCACTGCCGATGCCAATTCCCTGCCTGCATCCCGTGCCAGCCCTTTCTGGACACAATGGGCCATCTCCCCTCCCAGCAAACCAACGAAGCATTGAAATTTAATAGCTCTCCGGCCTCTCCTCTCCATCCCAGTGATTAGGCCTGTGATTAAAGCCCATGTGTTGCTTTGCTGGCTGGGAGGCAAATTCCTCCGCAGGGCCCGTGAAATCGGCTCCGAGCACGGTACACGGCGCCTGCTCCTCGCCCTTTCCCGTGTCCGACCAGGCGCTGGTGGGGAGCCCTCAGATAACCCCATCCATGCCTCCGAACCACGCTCCTCCCTCTCTGGGAAAGCCAGAGGGGATGAGAGCCCACGGGCTGGGGCTGGGCTGGTGCCCCGGGGGATACAGAGGCACAGCGAGGGACACGGGCTCGTGGCTGGCTGGAGCGAGGCAGGGAACGGAGGCTGTGCCATCCCGTGGGAAACAGGAGCGCGCCGGGAAGGTGAGTAGGGTCCGAGGGAGCGGGAGCAGCCAGAGGGGAAGGATGGGGTCAGAGCAATACCCCAGAGCAGGAGCACAGGGGGACAAATTCCCCAGCGCTCCCAACCTGTGTGTGAGCAGGAGCATCCTTAAACCTGCTTAAATCCTTGTGACCCAGTTTTGTCCTGAATCCTGGTAAGTCCCTACAGCCCATGGGGGTGAGCAGCTGCAGCTGAGGATGGCTCCTGAATCCAGGACTCCTCTGTGGCTCATCCCTTATGGCTCCGAGACAGGGCCTGCACCGAGGAGCCACCGCCTGCCTTTGTGGAGGGGATGGTCCCACCACTGCCCACCCCAGCCACGCTGGGCTTCTCGGAAGGGACAAAGATGAGTGGCAAGGGTATGTGGGCACCACTCCAAGGTGGGCACCTCTCTGTGGAGCCACGGCAGGTCCAGGGTTCAGGGTCTGTGCCACATCATCCTCAGCTCCATGGTGGCACCGTGGCAGATGTGGCAGATCCCAGTGAGGAGCACACGGTTTCCAGACCCCACCACACAGCCCCAGCTGGACTCGCTCCTTGGCTGCCCCATCCCACTCCGTGTATCCCTGCATCCCAACTTGCCGACTCGCTCCAAGGGCAGCTGGAGATGAGGGGTGGCCTCCCCCATCCTGCACTGCCCCTGCCCTCCTCTTCCCTGCATCACCCGCAATGCCACCTCATCCTCGGATTCCCAGTCCTCTCCAACATCCCTGTCCTCACACAATCATTTCTTCACCCCTCGCTGCTCACACACAAGCACAGATCCTCTCCTGTCACAGCGATGCTCATCCCACTCCTTTCCCTCCCTCCCCGTCCCACGGGAATCTTGTGACCAGCCTCTGCTTGTGCCAGGACATCCCACCTTTCCTCGGGGTTTCCTCAGGCATCAGCATCTCCTCTCCTCTCTGCCGGGCTCCTGCTCCACCAACACATCTCTCTCCCCCTGCCCCACCCTTTCTGTTGCTGTGTCCACATTCCCAGTACTTTTTCCATATTTTTACCTGTCCTGCAGCTCCGTGCTGGAAGGGGAATGGCAAAGACCAAACCCCACCGGTGCCGGTGAGCTGCTCGCTCCGCCTCGTGTGACTGCCAGGATCGACTGCCGGCTCCCACCACCTCTCCTCAGTTTTTAATCTCCCCGAGCAAGCCGAGAATTAATTATTTAGCGGCTCACAGGACGCATCGGGAACATCCGATCCACGCGGAGCTGCGGCTCTGGCTCCCGCCTGCCCCGGGAGAGCGCCGGCTGCATCCCCGGTGTGCCACACACTTAATATTGTCTGGTGATTAATGGCTTCGTGTCCTCTCTCCTAAGGAACCCGGAGTGTTGGCTCCTGGATGAATCTGTCTCCAGATGAAATCGGTTCCTGCTGGAAGCAAGATGGAGCCGTGGCCGGAGGGGAGGGTGGTGGGAGTGCTGGGGTTCCCTGGGGAGTGATCCCCTCTCCATGCTCGATCCCAGGGGGACGGCGACAGGGCCAGCCTGACCTTGCCAAAGCCACTGGGATAGTGGCACCGGTTCTTCTCCACGCAGGTGGAAACTGGGAGCTGGGGGTGGGGGTGTGATAACCCTGGGGCATTTCACCCAAAATCCCACCGACATCCTGGGCAGCTCCTCTGAAGGAGGCTGTTGGAGCAGGAGTGGTTGGGAGCCATCACCCCGTGTGCAGCCACATTGTTTGGGGGGACCCATAGTGGGGACAGGGATGGGGATGGAGCAAACCCTGGAGCAGCCCAGGCACCTCCACCAGACATGCTGGAATGTCCCATCTGCTCCCGAGCGTGTCCGAGGTGGCAGGATGTGCTGCACCCCTGGCCTGGCAGAGGCAGGACGGTGCCTGGAGAGGGTGAGAAGGGGGGACTAGATACCCACCACCCCCGGGTGACGCTCAGACGGGACCCTGTGCAAGCAGGGACTGAATCCCACCGTGTCCATGTCAGGAGATCGCAGGCACTGGCAAGAGGCTTAACTTTAAAAAAAAAAATGGTTTATTTATTTCAAGATCTCCCTTTTTTTTTTTTTTTCCTCCTTTTTTGTTGTTTTTACCTGTATTTCAAAAAAAGTGGGGCAAAAGTACAAAAAAAGTCAGTTGCGGAACGGCAAAGGTTTAGAAATCACAGCGCGGAACGAACCCAAGCGAGAAACACGGAGCACGAACCAAACACCCCCACAACACGGCCGAATTATGACTGGATTTTTTTGTTTTCCTCTGTACAAAACACACCAAAGCATGCCACGGAGCGGGAAGGGACACAGCGGCGGGAGGAGACGGCTGTGGATGCGGGGGGAGCCTGGCTCCCGCCCCGCTCCCGCTCCCGTCCCCGCCTCTCACGTCAGGTTGTTCTGGAGGCAATTGAGCTCCCCCACGTCCTGCTCCCCTTTGCCGCCGTCGTGCTTGGGCGACGTCGAGTTGTGGATGTTAAAGGGCTCCTCGTCCTTCAGGCAGGATTTCAGCGAGTCCTGCAGCTTGTGGGGAGCGCCGGGATCATCCTGCGGGAGAGACGGGGGTCAGGGCAGGGCCGGGATGGCGGCGAGACCCAGTGAGGGCACCGATGTGCCGCTGACCCCTCGCAGAGAGCCACTGGAGGGGACAAATGTCCCCTCCCAGCGCAGATGGCGGCACGGGGGGCCCGTGGTGCTCCCGGCGCGGGGCGAGGGTCCGACCCCCCCGCGGTGACGCCGTCCCCCAGCACCGCCTCCCCAACTCGGG
>VZRO01001748.1:75900-148551 GCA_013397915.1 Daphoenositta chrysoptera | reverse complement strand
GCGGCTCCGGGCACGGGCACGGCACCCCCCCGGCACCCCGCGGGCAGCGCCGGGGTGCGCAGCCCGGGACCCCCAGCGTCGGGGAGGACACACCGCGGGACCCCCCCAGCACAGGGGAACACACGGCCCAGCACTGCCCAGCATCGGCGTCCCCGGAGGGGGACACATCCCGCCACCCCCCAACACCGAGGGACACACATCCTGGCACCCCCAGCATGGGTATCCTCTGGGGGGGACACTGGGGGGCACATTCCGGCTCTCCCAGCATCGGGGGAACACCCCCCGGCACCCCCCGGGAGTCGCCATCCTCGGGGAGGGACACCGGGGGACATATCCCGGCACCAGCATCCCTGCGGCGGGGGACACAGAGGGCACATCCTGGCACCGCTATCCCTGGGGGGGACACTAGAAGACACATCCCGGCACCTCCCGCATCGGCATTCCTGGAGTAGGACATCGGGGACACGTCCTGGCAGCCCCCAGCACCGGGGGAAGAGATCCCGGAATCCCCAAGTGCCGGCAACCCTCTCTGACCCCCCAAACTGCTCCTGCATGGGGCGGGGACCCCTCCCCGCACCAGCACCGGGATCCCCTCCCAGCATCCTCAACTGGTGCGGGGGGCCCCCCACCCTGCACCCCGCACCCACACCCCGCACTCCCGCACCGCCCCGGGGGCCCCGCGGGGCTCTGGCCCAGGGCGGGGCTGTGACCGCTCAGACGGGCCGGGCAGGGACCCCAGCGCCGGGCTGGACCCTCCTTGCGCCCCGCGTGGGCGCCCCACAGCCCTGGCACCGCTTGCCAGTGCCAGACTGGTCCGGTTGCCACCAGGTGCCACCACGGCCTCTGCCACCAGTGACCTGTCCCCGCGGGCAACACGGGCTGGCTCCCTCCAATGGTCAGGGGTGCGGGCAGGGGGCTGCTCCAGCCCGTGGCCCAGCGCCAGGGGCGACGTCTGGATGAAGCCGGGGAAGAGCTGGGAGAGGAGAAGGGCGCGGGCGTGCCCGGCCTCGCACTGGCCACGGCCACCCGGGGACCCCGGCCCTCGCCCCAGATCCCACCCCTGCAGGGTGTGGTGGCGGTGCTGGGGACACCCCGGGCTGCTCTGGGGACTCAGCCCAGACCCGTGGGAGAGCGGCTTCTCCTTCGCTGTCCCTGCACCGCTGGCTCCACGGATACCTCGTCCCCCGGCGGCCGGCACCAGCTCCCGCCTGGCCGAGGCCTCCCAAGGTCACTGTGTGTCCTTGGACACCTCCACCTGCCGTGCAGGGGTGTGTCCGCCATGGCTGCTCCACAACCTGCATCCCACATCGGGCATTCCACATCCTGCATCAGGCATCCTGCAGCGTACATCCCAAATCCCGTGCTGGCCATCCCTCATCCCAAATCTCACATCCTAGATCCCAAATCCTGCATCCCATGTCGGGTGTCCCGCATCAGACACCCCGTATCCCACACCCCACGCCACCCACGCCACTGAAGGATGCTCGGGGCAGCGCCGGCGGCTCCCTGGGGACCCCATTTCTGTGCCCCCCACTCCCACGTGGGACCCACATCAGCTCGGCCGTGACCCCCTCGTGTCCCCCCTGCTCCCACGGGCCGCGTGTGCAGGGGGCTGGGCCGGGGGGACGCCGGGAATGGGGGTCCCCTCTCCCCCCAGCAGCCGCGGCTCCTGGCCGGGCTCCGCGCTGGGAACAAGCCCCGCTCTGTCCCTCTCAAAGGGGGATTGAAGGGGCTGCACCTGCTTAGTATTCCCCAGGCTTCCGCCCCTGGATGCGTTTCCAAGGGGACCGGCCGAGGGGCCGCCAGGATGGATGGGGGGACACGGCCGTGACAGCCGGGAAGAGGGCTGGGAAGGGGCATCGGGGTCCCACGGGCTGGGGGGTCCCAGTGCCAGGTCCCCACCTGGCAGCAAGAGGCCGAGGGAAGGCGGGTGGGACCCGGGAATGGGGATGGTGCTGGGATGGAGGCGGGTGGGATCCGGGAATGGGGATGGTGCTGGGATGGAGCCTGGGCAGGGCAGCAGCCCATGGAAGCTTCCAGCACCCACAGTAACTCCTGGGGGCAGGAAGCTGGTGGGGCTGGCAGGGACCTCCAGGACCATCTGTGCCAAGCCTAGAGCCACCCAGGGTCACATCTTGAGCACCTCCATGGCTGGAGGCTGTGCCAGCCCTCGGGACAGCCCAGGCTGGTGTCCTGGAGCACCAGCTCCACCTGTCCAGAGGGTTGTGTGGCCAGTGTCCCACGACAGCCCTGGGCACCTCATCCAGGGGTGTCCCCCATCCTGAGGGATCCCCCTCCCACCTTCACCGGTGTTCCCTCAGGGTATCGACATCCCGGGGACTCCCTGGGCTGCCTTCCCCTCCCTTCTCAGCCAGGTAGTGTAGAGGCTCAAATCACCTTTTCCCCATTTTTCTTTCATTAACAAGTACTGGGAAAGTGCAAAGAAAATGAAGAATTGAGTCAAAGAGCCAGGACTGATGTTGGTGTTCCCTGCCCCGGCTCGGGCACCGCTCCCCTCGGACACGTGAACCCTTCCCTGTCACAACATCCTGGATGCTGAGCCTGAGCCCAGGGCCGAGCCCAGCTCAGCCAGGCGGGGTTTTAGGGACAGCTTTGTCCCTGATTGGGGCTGGCACCGCCCGGGCTGGCTCTGAGGTGACGAGTCCCGATGCGACACCGATCCCTGGAGGAGCCGCCGCCGCATCGACCTTCAGCCTCCTCCGCGCTCAGCCCACAGCATCCAACCCCGTTCTGCAGGGAACAGATTCCCCCTCCCCGGATCAGGCACACGCCAAACTGCTCCCGACACCCCGCTGATCCGAAAATCACGGCAATTCAAAGTCCTCGAAGCAGGAGCCGTGTTTGGGATTGCGGGAGCAGCTTGGGGAAGGATGCTGGAGGCACAAAAATACACAGATCCACAACCTCTGCGTGTCCTGTGGCGCTGGAGCCGGGATCTTCCCAAAAAACCCTTCCTGACTCGCACAGGGGCTGGTGCATTTGGCAGAGCTGGCCTGGGCAGGGGCAGAGCCCAGTGTTCGAGCAGCCTCCGGCTCTGCTGGACCTGCTGGAGGCGCAGAGCCCCCGGCTCGTGCTCTCCCGGCCATTCCCGAGCCACATTCCCCTGCGGCTACGGAGCAAAAAGGTGGGGGAGGTTTAATAATCACCTGTCCCAGCTCTGAGCTGCAAAGAGCGAGGAAAACCCTGAGTAAAGCGAGGCCGAGCTTTGGGGAGAGGGGCCGGGAGGGAGCTGCATCCAAGGATGGAGCTCTGCATCCCAAGGATGGAGCTCTGCATCCAAGGATGGAGCTCTGCATCCCAAGGATGGAGCTCTGCATCCAAGGACACATCACACGTGCCAGCTGTGCCCAACACCTTTTGTGTCTGTGAACGTGCACAGTCTGCACAGGTGACAAATAAAGCTGTCCCCGACCGGGGTAAGTCACAGCGAGCGCCAGCACTGCTCCCACACCTTCCTCCTCCCCGCCTGGAGAAGCCGGTTTAGTGCTTGTGATTTCGTCAAGAGGGCACTAAAGGCCCTTCAGAAAATCTTTTTACCTCCAAAGCTTTGCTTTCGTCGCTGCTGGGAAGGCGGGTGAGTCAAGGCTGCTGTTCCACAGTCAGGACAAGGAGTGAGGGCACCCCTTCATTCCTGAAATGATGGAAAAGGGCTCGGGAAGGGCTGAGCTGAGCCCAGAGTGTGAACACAAACCTCGTCCCTTCCCACGGCAGGTCACGGCTGTTTCACCACGCCCGGGGCTCGGGCACCTCTGGAGGAGGGAACCCGAAACTGGAGCAGCAGAGACCCAGACCTGCAGGGCACCGAAATCCCCCCGGAGCATCCTCCGAGGGCAGCGCCTGGCTCCGGACTAGTGGGGCCACAACATCCTGGTCCTGGGAAGGAACAAGGGAATCCCGTGGAATGGATCCTGGGGGGATCTGCGGGCTCTCCCAGCAGCACTTGGACCAGAGCTCAGCGAGGAGACGTCCCTCAGGTCCCGCTGGGCTGACCCTGTGGCTGGAAGTGGCTCCGGGTCTTGGTCGGGTCAGTGACCCACAGCTGGGTGGGAAACTTTGGTCCTGGCACATGGGGACCCCCAGCTCCATCCTATTCCAGGGCTGGAATTCTGGGACCACGCCTGGAAGGCTGCTGGCTTTGATGGACACCAGGTTGTTTTTATCACACTGCAACTTAAAAACACAGAAAATGAGGGATTTGGGGAGAAAAAACCTCCCAATAATCAGCCCTCAGTTTCCTATTGCAGCTTCCAGGTGATGTCCGAGGGTTCCCAGGGCTGCTGGAAGGGTCTCTGTGCCACCACCCCGGCAGCGTCCTGGGCTTCCAGTGAAAGGGGAAATTCCCAGCCGGGCAGCGCAGGCGGCCGGGCGGGAGCTGGTGCAGACAAAGGGGGACAGTGCTCCTGGAGAGCCGGGCAGGGGTGGCCCTGGCACGGCCCTGGCACGGCCCAGCCCTTGGCAGGTCACCCGGAGCCGCCCTGTCTGGGGCACGTCTCTTCCTACCGGGATTTGGGGGATTATCCAGGGGGTGGGCGCCGGGGTCAGCCTTGGACTCGTTCCTGTAAAACCTGTGGAGTGAGAAAAGGAGCTCCCAGTCTCCCAAATCCTTCGCGTGGAAGTTTCCCGTGAGAAAGGCGCAGGAATGAAACAGCAGCGAGGAGACAACGCGCACTCAGACACCCCAAACTCTCCACGAGCCCCAAGGTGCATTTTGGGCTTTAAATCGGCCAGAAAAGGACAAAAAACTCCAGCTTTTCAGGCAGCCCGGGATGGAGTTGGTATCCCAGGCAGGACACGGGAGGTTTAGGATGGACATGGGCGGTGCCAGCGCCCGTTCCTGCTCCGCTCCCTCTTCCCTCCCTCGGCCAATGGTGCTGAGGAAAAATCCTGCAGATCAGATCTCCCGTCTCCAGCAGGATCCGATTACTCGGATGAAGATGCAAACCACTCCCAGCTGTACAGGCAGGAGGGACAGGGAATTTTCTGGAGCAGGCAGAAAGGCTCACCCTGAGCAGGTAATTCCCTTTATCCTAAGGACGTCTCGGATTGAAATGACCCAACAGCGGTTTTGGAGCCGACCCTCAGCCAGTTCAGAGCCTGAACCCGCCTTCCAGCCGGCTGGACCCACACCAGGAAACTGATTATCCTAAGGACGTCTCTCCCTGTTATGCACAACACTCCCTAATCCCGCTCCGTGCTCCAGGAGCAGCCCCGGCCCCACCCCAGCCTCAGCCCAGCTTTGGGGATCCAAACACCCAGAGCAGAGTCAAACCCCGGGAAGGGTTGGGTTGGAAGGACCTCAAAGCCCATCCAGTGCCACCCCTGCCATGGGCAGGGACACCTCCCACTGTCCCAGGCTTCTCCAAGCCCTGTCCAGCCTNGCCCTGCAAGGGGCTCTGAGCTCTCCCTGGAGCCTTCCCTTCTCCAGGGGAACATTCCCAGCTCTCCCAGCCTGGCTCCAGAGCAGAGGGGCTCCAGCCCTGGAGCAGCTCCGGGGCCTCCTCTGGACTCTCTCCAGCTCCTGGTGCTGTTGGCCCCAGGGCTGGGGCAGCTCTGCAGGTGGGGTCTCACCTGAGTGGGCAGAGGGGCAGAATCCCCCATTTCCTGCTGCCCACGCTGTGGATCAGCCCAGGGCACGGGGGTCTCTGGCCAGCCCCTCACCCACCAGCATTTCCAAAACTGGGATCCCAGAGTAGATCCATTCTCCTCTCCCTCACTCCAGTCCAGCTCTGCCTGGTAGCTGCTGCAACCACAAAGCTTTGAAGGCTGTAAACAGAAGACTGCCAAAATGGACATTTATGATTTACCACTTTCTGTGCATCCCTCAGGAAAACGATCTTCAGGATGAGAGGAGGAAAAACGACCACTGCTGGCTGTGCTGCAGGTGAGGAGGTCATCATGCCAAGGGACAAACCTTGCTGGAATGCAAAGATCCAGGAGCTCCTTCCCTCTCCTTCCTCCCTGTGCAGGAGCAGCACCAAGGAGCCCACAAGAGGATGCTCAGCAGGACACCCCAGCCCATCCAAGGAGGAATTCCCAGTTGGGAATGTGGCGTGTCCTGGACCTGGGGACACAGCTCCACCCCTGGGCTTTTCCCTCCTCGGGAATTAAGGACTGTGGGCATTACAGGATACCTGGGAAGAGGTGCCACTTCTGAGGCAAAGGCTCTCACTGGGAAAAGCAGCGGGAATGGCTGGAATATAATCCAGACTGGATTCTGGTTTCAGCTATATCAAAAAGACCAACCCTCCTGGCAGCCTCCGGAGCCTGGTGGGATCGGAGGGAAGAGCAGGACAGGCAGGACTGAATCTGGCAGAGCAGCTGGATGGGGGAGCAGTGGGACCGAGGCCTCCCCAGCCCATCCTGCCTCGTCAGAGCTCCCCTTCCAGCGTGATCCAAGTGGGAACAGGCGCCTGAGACTGCAGGAAGCAGGAACCTGACAGCAGCGGTGCTCCCGGGCCGCTCTGCTGCAGCCACTTCCCCGAGCTCTGAACCCCTGGGAGAGCATCCACAGCAGCACATTCCGGGTGTGTGAAGGGTCTGCCCCAAGCTCAGGTTTTGTGTTTGCTCCTCTGAAGTTCACATTCAGCCCCAAAGCGTCCCCGGATGGCAGCGACAATTCCCAGCTGTTCCCGCACACAAAGGCAAAGGAGACTTCACAAACTCCACAGGCTTTGTACAAAAACCACTTTTTTTTGCTTTTATTTCACAAAATTGGGTGGCTGCTGCAGGAATCAAACCGGCCCTATACAGAGATCAGGTGAAAAAGTGGGCACAGGGATTATTTATACAGAAACAAAACAGTGCCCAGGATCCAGGTCCTCGGCAGGATCAGCACTAGGACAGTAAAAAATAGTCTCCACCTGGATCCTGGGAATTGCTCACGCTAAAAACAACCTGAGGTTACTCTAAACTGGACTAAGGGCTGCACCAGAAATCCCACGCTCACCCCAAAGACCCTGGAGGGGAAGGAAGCCTTGGGAAGGGGAATGGGAAGGCCCCGGCCGCTCTCTGCGCGGCATCGGGGAGTCGTGCTGGAAGACCTGGCAAATCCTTAGTTTTTAAATGGTGGAAGTGGTTCTAGAGGCTCCAGAGTTTTTGGGAGCCTCTCTCCAGCCCAGCCTCAACTCCCACCTGGCCAAAAGCCACCCCTGAAATCAAGGAGCAGACCCTCGGCAGGGAAACCCCAAATGCTCCCGGGCTGGCATGAGGGCAGAGAACCCAAACCACGGGCAGAAAAGGGCTTTTTGCAGGACTTTTTTCCCCAAGTTTTGGCAGCCTGGAGGTGTGCAGCTGCAGCTCTGGGGTGCTCCCAGATCTGCCTGCTGAAGCTGTTCCCTTCCCCACCCCTCCAGCCGCAGTGGGGGGTGACAGGAGCTGTCCCAGCTGTGTTCGCTGCCGCCCCGGCCGTCCAGAGGTAGTTCTGGCATTCCCATCCCAGCCATCCCAACCCAATCCCAAATTCTAGCACTTCTTCGCTATCTACTTTTTTTTTTTTGTTGTTTTCTTCATTTTAAAAAGTACAAAGTATATGCTCCAAAAAGAGGGACTAAAAACGGGGTTATTCCTCAGTTGGCTACTGCACCGTACTACTCAGGGAAGGTCCAACTACCACCTCCGAAGGCAAAGGAAAGGTAAAAACTGGAGCAAGAAAACTCCTACCATTGAGTGGTTTTATTCTGATTGATTCACTCCCGGCTCATTCCCATGGATCAATATTTCCTGTAATAAGTTAGGGGCAGCTCTGGCCGCAGCCACCAGGAATCCCTGCGGACACGGCTGCCGGCCCTGTGCCTCCAGGCCCCAGCACGCCCTAGTTTTCCTGCTCTGCTCCAAGCTCTGGTTTGGCATCTCCTGTCGGTGCTTTGCTCTGCCCAGAGACCCCGAACACTGAATCACCCCAGAGTGGGCACATCCTAAAGCTCAGCTCCTGCCCTAAAACCTGGATTATTTCACCCTTCCCGGGAGAAGCCCAAGCTCAAAGCACCAAGAGGAAGGAAACCAGCGTGGAGCTCTGCAAGGCAAGCAGGCCAAGGGGTAAAGGACTTCCCACCAGCAACATGGAGGCACTCCTGGCATCCCTATCTCCAGCTTTCCCAAGGGAATGCTGAGCTCTGCCGGGCTCCGGTGGGGAGCGGGGGAACGCCGCCGCGCGAACGTGCGCAGGTCACACACACGGCTGGGAGAGGAGGGGGAAACCTCCCCAGGGAACAGAAGGGAACTGAGGAATTCTCTTTTGGTCACCACTATGTTGCTGTGGAAGTTCCTTCCTCCTTCCTTGGCTGCTTAGGGAGCGGCTGAGGCGGGCGGGGCTCCGGCCGGGGGTGGGGTCACTCCTTCCGCGGGCGGCGGTGGCTGCGCCGGACCGGGATCTGTAGGGAGACAAGGGGACAGTGAGGGACACCGGGAGGACAGGGAGGGACACAACGCCCGTGCCCGGGTGTCTTCAGGCCACGGGATAGTCTGTCCAAGGGGAATTCCTGCAGCCAGGACCGTCCCCAGGAACAGCACCACAGCAGCTCCTGAAGCTCTGCTGCACCTTTATTGTGCTTTCACCACCCAGCACCCCATGGACTTCGTGAAGGAGGAAAAAAATCCCATATTTTTACAGATAAGATGCCGGGGATGTGGCTCAGCAGCTGGAAAATCCATGCCAAGCAACTTCCAGAGCTGGAACTGGCATCTCTCACCTCCCACCTCTGCACTCGAGCCCAAATTACAGCTCTTTTCCGTTTAAAATAGATGGAACAATGGGTTTGATATAAACAGAGGCTGCTCCTCCTTCTGAAGGATGGATGTAGGTTAAAGCAGAGGAATCCAGGGATGCAGTGAGCAGGAGGGAAGAGAGGGAGTATACAAAGGGACAGCCTCGTGCCCAGAGAGGAGATGCTAATGGAACATGACTGACTTGTTTAGCAGGGGAGGAAAAAAGGAGAAATTAAGAGAAGGGAAGAGAGCAAACAGGAATACAACCTGACACGAGATATTCCCAGTGGTAGAGGCTCAGGAAAAAGGATGGAAAAGTAAGTAAAGCTGGGGAAGCAGAGGAACAGGAGCAATGCCCAAACAGAAATAGCACAGGCGGAGTTTTCCCGCTGGGGCTGGGAACGCCCGTGAGTCAGAGCTCGCAGCAGCTCCTGCTGCTGAAGCCAAAATCAAACGGGCTTTTCCCAATTATTTTTTGGGAGAGGTACTACAAGTGATGACAATTCCCGCTTGTCTGGTGACAACCACACCGAGCATTCTGGGGGTGAAGATTCCTGAGCAGCAGCTGGGCCAGGCTGCAATTAATAATGGCAAATTTATTGAGGAATTCCTGACAGAGAATTCCTCACTCATTCCTCCCTGTGCCAGCTTGTCTTCTGCCTTCTGGGCTTGGCCACACTCTCACACTTATTCAAGCAACTCCCACACCGTGGCTCCTGATCCAGCTGCTTTTTTGGCTGCCATAAATCAGCTTCATTTTTAGAGGTGCAGATTTTATACTGGGAATGTGTCTTACATGGTTGATCTTCTCCTTCTTCCTAATCAGGACTTCCTCACTCCAGTTCCAGGGTGCCAAGTTTTCAGTAAGGAATTATTGAACTGGATCCTACTCTGACCTCCACTATTTAGGAATTACAGTTAATTCCTGACCCTCCACTAAGTCAGGAGAGGTTTTTGATCATCACCACCGAGCCTCTGTATCATTATAAATAAAATAAGGGATGTTATAAATAAAATAAAGGACAATGGAATGTGTTGGGATGCCCAGAGGGCTGAGGAGCACTTAAAGCTTCCAGCACGTCCCCGGCACCACTCTCGGGCTGGCAGCATGCACAGATCCCGCTATTCCCACAGGAAATAGGGAGTTCCCAATGGAATGCCTTTCCCAGGGACAGAGGAGCCCCCCAGGACCACCCCAGGGAGGTGCACTCACACATGCCGTTGGGAGCTGCCAGCGGGACGCGGGGGCCGATGAGGTTCCCGGACATCGGGGACATCCCGGGCGGGGCAGCCCCGCCACCGGGGTGGATGCTGGTGGACACGCCCGGCATCATCCGGCCCGGCATGGGCTGTCCTGGCATCATGGAGCCAGGCCCTGGCATCTGACCTGCGGAGGAGGGAGAGACACGAGCGTGAGGCCCTCGAAGTGGTGGGGAGAGAGGGAACACCAGTGGGGTTGTGCTCCCAGCTTTGAGCAGAGCCTTGTGTGAAAGCGCTCCACATTCCCAGGAAATGCCTCTTCATCCCCCAACACAACTCCAGGAAGGGCCAGGGGGCACTTGGAATCTCTTGGAAACACTGGCACAAGGGGCAAGTGGGAAGGAACACAGTCAAACCCAATGTGAACCCCCACCAGAAAGGGCATCCCATGGAATCCAAGTGTTGGGAAGCAAATGGAATGACAAAGCATCAGGGGAAGAGCCCTTGATGGAAAGGAGCAGCCATGAAGCCTCATGGATAAATTTTGTGGGAGAACTGAAATCATACAGTTAAAACTGAGCTGCACAGGAATTCCTACCATTATTCCCTGTTTTGCTGTGAGGGAGTGTCAGGAAAATCCACCAACGCCAGAGGTTTATGTCCAAAAAGGAGACAGAGGAGTCCTTCAACTTTATTGGAATAAAGGGAGAGACTCCACCAGGACCCAGCCCGCAGGGTTTTCTCTCTCGAGGTGTCGGAGGGTGCAGACTCCCCCTTAGCCCAAACTCCTGGCCACACGGTGCCCTCTTCCCTTCCCCATTGCTGAGGTACTGGGAATGTGCAGCCTTCCTGAACCACCTGTCCCACATCCCCCCTTGAACCTGCTGTTTTACCCCAAAGTTCAAGAGTTCAGCCCTGTGCAGACCCCTGTCTGTTTCAGGAGCCGAGGCTGCCTGGGCCCAGTACCAAACCTGCTGCCCAAAGTCAGCAGAAGCACCAAGACCCATTTTGATGTTAACACCCATCAGATTGTTTGTAAAAACATTGGCACACATCTTCCTTCTCAGGAGGATTCTTCCTCACAAACCAGCTCTGTGGGAGACCTCCCTGTTCCAGCTACAACACCCAGCCCTGCACACCTCCAGCTTGGGGCTGATGCTTTAAAACCTCATTTGAGGGATGGTTTGGCATAATCCAATTCCATTTCCTTTAACACATGTCCATGGAGGGACAGTATTTTAATGAGACAGGGATGGAAACAGCTCCTTCCCCCCAGCCCCAGGCAAGGGGGGAAATGAACGTGATGAACCCCTGGACACAAAAGAGGCTCTGAACGCTCATGAACAGCACCAGAGTCACACGGGGCTAAAGCTCTGGATTTGGGATCGAGTCAGCACCTGGGCATAAACACCATTAACTCCTAGAGGAGAATCTCCAGGGACACCTCAGAGCCCCTTCCATTGCTAAAGGGGCTCCAGCAGAGCTGGAGAGAGACTTGGGACAAGGGATGGAGGGACAGGACACAGGGAATGGCTTCCCACTGCCAGAGGGATGGGATATTGGGAAACATCATCCAGTTCCAACCTCGCAAAGACTCAGAGGCTTTGTAGCAGAAGGAAAAGATATTCACAGCTACAAGGGGTGTCATTCACTGGCAAAACTAAGGTTGATCAGGGAATAAAAAGTATAAAAACTGGAATAACACAGCTGTGTTTGAGAGGCCCAGGAAAGCTGGGAACCGAGAAATTCCCAGCCTGGGAGCTGCCAGCTGACAGGAGCCTCAATAATTTGGCCATCCCTGAACACCACAGGCCAACAAGACTCTCTCTCACTAACGAAGTGATTAATATTAAAAGTCCTCTTCGGGAACACCTGAAGCTGAATCAGACTTTACTACACACTGAGTGGCTTCACGTGAAACTCCAGCACTGGGCAAGAATTCCTTCAGGGAAATGCTGTCAAACCCACAGGGACATGCAGATTCAAGGATGTTTTATATGCAAATCAACCCCAGTTGAGCTAAAATCACCTGAACAGAAATTAAATCTACTTTATAAAATGTAATTTCTTCATAAATGCAAAGTGTGCCCCATCCCTGGCAGTGTCCAAGGCCAGGCTGGACATTGGGGTTTGGAGCAGCCTGGGATAGTGGAAGGTGTCCCTGCCCATGGCGGGGGTGGCACTGGATGATCCTTAATGTCCCTTCCAACCCAAACCAACTCCAAATCTCCCAGCAAGGCTCACTGGGAAGCTCCCTCCTTCGTGGACCATGGAGTGTCCCAAGCTGTTCCCCCTGTTAAACCTCGGAGGTTTAAAACCAAGTGGTGCTGCCAGTTTGCTGAAGTTGTCCTTAAGCTGAGAAGTGTGGGGGGGTTTGGCTGCCCATTTTTTCCCTTCCTGACACGGGATGCAATGATTTTATCTCAAAATTAGCTTAGGGAGCTGGCAGAGGAACAATCCCATCCCATCCCAGCTGCAAAACACCCAAGCTGAGAGTACCCAAGCACCGAACCCATCCAGAGTGGGATTAACCACGGGGAAATCACCACTTTCACCACAGCAAAACCAAAGCCCTGCTTCTACAGAGATGTTTTTTTCCAAGAGAAAGCGCTCCAAGACAGCGGC
This sequence comes from Daphoenositta chrysoptera, assembly GCA_013397915.1. NCBI lineage: Eukaryota > Metazoa > Chordata > Aves > Passeriformes > Daphoenositta > Daphoenositta chrysoptera. The sequence continues at coordinate 136,002 of VZRO01001748.1, read as the reverse complement.
TCAAGCAGAAAATGTGGAAGTGTGACCTACATAGGGGGGAGAGCTTGGGAACAGCAGCTGCGGGAAGAGATCCAGCCCAAAGGTTCAACACAACGAGATTTAACAGACTGAAAACCCCTCACACGGAGGGGCTGGGCAGGCTCACCTTCCCCTGCTGCCAACGCAGCTTCACATTCCAGGGGCTTGGGGGAGGAACCGCCTTTAGAGGCTCTCCAAGGTATTTATCTCCATTAAAAAGCCTCTCCCTCTATTAAATCAGCACTTGAGGAGCACTGGGCTGATAAGCAGCCAGAGGGGTTTTGTTTTGATGCACGAGGCTTGGAGCTGATCCAAATCCTCTGGTACCTCTCCCTGTCCAGCCTTTGCAGGGAAAACCTGTGGACACAGCCCGTGCTCCGGGCAGGAGGGGCCTTTGGTGGGCGGGATTTCGGAGGGCACGGAGCAGCTCCGCGGGATGAGCCTGGCTGACACCCTGCTCTCCTGCTGCTGAGGAGCTGTTTCCCAGCCCTGACATGGAGGAGGCAGAGAACAGCTCCAGGGAATGCCTGCTGGCGTTCCAAGGTGTGCTCCTTCCCACTGGGAACGGGTTTCACAGGCTCTGGGAATCCTGGAATGGTTTGGGTTGGAAGGGACCCTAAAGCTCGTCTCATTCCACCCCTGCCACAGGCAGGGATATTCCAACAGCAAATCCATCCTTCTCTCCACCCTCCCTCCCGCCGCCCCAACCAAGCACTGTGAATAATTATTCACAATAACTCATTTGGCCTCGTGTCTCGGGGAAGAAGAGGCAGAATTTCCACTTCACTGGCATCCAGCGTTTCTGCTCCTCCCTCCACCAAGGGGTCGGACACTTCCAGAGCCGGAGCCGTGCCCGGGCCCCGCTCCGGGATCACCATTCCGTGCCTCCCGGGAAGCACGTAGGATACCCTGGGAATACCTCGTGGGGAAGCTGCTGCTGTCACCCTCCCAGAGGAAAGGATCCTGCACCAAATATCCCCGGGAGCACTCCGCCCTCTGGAGGGGAGGGGCAGCACAGGGCAGGTCCCTCCAGAGGAGCTGCTGATTTACTGTTTAAGTCCAGGGATTTTGTAATATAGCATATATTTACTCCTTTTATTCACTATTCCAGCCCCAAACACCTCTTGTCTGGGGCAGGTTTTCAAACAGCCAAATTGCACCAGAGAGAGCCCACCGTGGTGTCAATGTTCCTGTGTCACCGACCACCCTCACCTTCAATCCCAAATTACACCCAGGTTACAATGCTGTGGATCAGCTCCAACCCCATTCACTGCCCCATGACTTGGATTTCCTTTCATTCCACTGCTCCCTACACCTCCCCAGCAAGCTCTGTACATCTGATGGAGAAACAGGAAGCACTGACAGTTGTTAGGGAATATTTACCTAAAGGAAGTGAACTCAAAGTCCTTATCTGTACCAAAAAAAAAAAACAACCCCTGGAATCGTCACCAGCCCAATAAAGAAGCAAATAGCATGCAGGAACTTAATTTAAACCCACAAATAATGAAATGCTCAGCAGCTGAAAAACCGCAAGCTGAAAATTCCTGACAAAGTCTTTTTTTTGAGTATTTCAACCACTGACAGAAAATGAGGTAAAATATATCAGGGAAAGGTTATTAAAGTTGCTCAAACAGCTGTGGTGGGAAGTGTATCCTGCCCTCCTCATTCCATTTCTGCCTTAGGTCAGAAATTATTTACCAGGTGAAAATCCCACCTGAAGGAAGAGTTAATAATGAAAGCTACTAATTCCCAGCTCTCTCTCTTCCTCCAAGAATTTCCAGAAGTTTCCTGTATTCCACACCATGAGTATCACCACAACCAGGAGTTCTCATCCCACTGATCACCAGCCCAGAGCTCAGAGAAATCAGTAATGTGCCAGAAGTGGTACAATAGAAAGAAACTGGGAATTTTATTTCCCGTTATAATGACAAGGTGCAGCTTTTCACAGTGAAACTGGAATCTAACTTTGTTTTCCTATTTTAAAAGTTTTCATTCCAGGGCAAAGGGGAGAAAAAAATAAGCTCAGGGAAAATGAATCTATGGTCCAGCAGAGCCAGACATGGCCCTGCCAAGAAGTGGGTGACCCTTGGCTGGAGATGTTCTCCAGATGGGTCCAGCCCAACCCTCCACTGGAGATGTTCTCCACCACCACGTCCAGACTGACATCTGAGCTAAAAACCGTATTTCTGGGAAAAGCCTCACTTTTAGTTAAGAGATTGACTTAACTGCTTCTGCCCTCGAGCCCAGACGAGCTGTGAGCAGGAATTTATCTTCCTCTCCTCCCTCTCCAAATGCCATCTCAGATCCTTTCCTCCCTTTGCTTCCCACCACCCCTTCAGCTCTTGTCACTCACTCCAAGGACGCCGACGTCGCGTTCTGTTCACGGTCTGCTGAGCCCACGGTCGCACTTTCAGCTGCTATTGAGGTCAGAACCTGTCTGAAACCACCAGTGAGCACCAAGGTAAGGTCTGGAGTGAAAACCAGCCAGGGGAGCAGATCTGTGCCAGTATTCCCAGCCCAGCTGCACCATGGTGCTCCTGGATCACTCTCAGGAGCTTGGGGGTTTCTTCTCCCCATCCCTGGCAGTGTCCAAGGCCAGGTTGGATGGGGCTTGCAGCAACCTGGGATAGTGGAAGATATCTCTGGGATTTTCATGGTCCAACCCAAACCATTCAAAGACTCCATGATCTCCTCACACTCTCCATATTTTGGGATCTCCACCAAGGCTGCAGGAGACTCGGGGGCAGACCCAGTGAGGGAACTCACAGGTGTGGGGTGAGCAAGGTGAAGATCGCCTGTTTGCCATTTTCTCTCTGTGCCCTCAAGTCAGAGTAGTCTGACTAGTCTACTGACTACTACTAGTCTACTACTAGTAGTAGTAGTCTGCAGCCAAAGAGCTTTGCCACCCGTGGGCTTCCCAGGCATTCCTAACAAACTTCCACTGAAGAGCTCAAGGAAATGAGCCCCTTCTGTTTTCTAGGCAAGAGCAGCTGGGCTGTGGCTGGAGGCACAGAGGGGTTTGCTCCAAACTCTGAGCAGGTCTCGAACTCTTCCCTGTACAAAAGCATCAAACCAGAGAACTGTCAGAGGTGAGGGCAGACCCCGGTCCTGGGGGCGAACGGAATGGGACAGCTCCGGATGCTGCCATGGGAGTGCTGAGCCTCAGCCAGGGTTTTGCTGCCCTCAGCCAGGGGAGGTGCTGCTGGAAAAGTCAATCTATTGACCAGCTTTAATCAAACCTGAAAGAGAGATGTTCTAACTAATTAACAGAGCCACATTCCCTGTGCCCGCTTTGGGAGGGGCCGCTGGGAATGCAGAGCCCGGATGGCTACAAGGGGCTGGAGTAACACAGGGCTGTGAGCCAAGGATGGGAACACATCAGAAACCTGGAGTTATCAGTCCCCCAGTGAATAAATACAACAATGCTTTAATCTTGTCCCACTCCCAGTCTCCACAGCAGCATGGATTGCCAGCATTCCCTCCTTTACTCTATTCTCCATTTGCCAGTCTTCCCTTCCCAGGTTATTCCTTCACGGCCATGTGAGCAGCCCTGAGCTGTCCACACCCCACAACAGACACACCGAGCCAGGATGTTAAATCTGAGTCTAAAACTAGACCATGTTTTACCACACTCCCAATCCAATTCCAGCAAAAACCAAACCAGCTCCCAAACAGTCCCAGGGTTTTTTGTCCACAGTAAACCCAGGAACTTCCTGAGCCTGAAAAACAGAGTGAGCCTGAGCCTCACCCCCCAACTCTTCCCTTCCTGCCCAGTCACCAGTACTCTGCCTCTGCTGAGTATCCAGGCAGGACACAGCAACCTGTCACAGTCAGGTCTCCTGCCAGACAAAGTTCCTCAAGGAGCTTCCTACCTCTGCTGCTTGTCCCAGTCTCTTAATTTCTGTACCTGGTTTGGTGTGCCATGATCTGGAGAATTTGAGGAGTGATTGTTTTTGAACAAGTATCTGCTTAGATCACCAAGTATAAAACAAGCCTAAGGAAATAAAAATAACCTAAAAACATCTGGAAGTGCTTGGGGCAGCTCCGTATTTCACTTTACTTTGGAGCATCCCAGGCAGGGGACTCCCAGCCCTGCTGGACAATCTGCTGATGAGCTTCCCAAGGAAAAAGGTGTTTTCCTGTGGCTGGAAGGAATTTCTCATGCTTGTGCCCACTGCCTCCCACCCTGCCACTGCTGGGGGGAGCCTGGCCCTCCCTCATTCCTAACTTTTGGGGTTCACACCCTCCATAAGACACCTACTCCCCACAGTCCATCCACACATCTGGAATGGGGGTAAAAGCTCCATAATGAAGCTGCAGAACAAGCAAAGCTCATCCTTCCAGCCAACTGTGTCTGGCAGAGGCACCATTACAAACCAGTAACCAGAGCACCCATCAGCCCTTGGGCAGCCTCCCCTGGCAGCTCCTCTCCCTCTGGGCTCAGGGCAGGCATCCCCTGCTCCCAGCTCTTACCTGGCTGAGGTGGGTGAGGAGGTGGCATCTGGTGGTGCATCATGGGGTAGGGTGGGGGCTGCTGGTGGGGCAGCAGCCCTGGGTGTGCTGGTGCCCCCAGAGGGTTCATGCCAGGCCCGCTGGGGTGCTGGTGGGGCTGCTGGGGGTTCTGGCTGTGCTGCTGCTCCATTTGCTGGCGAGCCCTTAGCTCGGCGTATTTGAGCTGCTCCATGTGGAAGTTCTGCCTCTCCGTCAGCAGCTGCTGCCTCTGCTGCTCCAGCTGTGCCAGGAACGGGACAAAAGGTAAATTAGGAATGATGCATTTCAAATATCTTCCTGCCAACCAGACAGGGGGTTGGGTGGGAAGAAGCCTCTCATTCCAACCCCACCAAACTCAAATCGAACAACTGTCCCGTGGATGTTTGCAGCAGGTTCTTGGAAAGGCTCCAGAGCTTTTTCCAGCTGGAACACAGGAACTTACCTTGTTCTGTCCTAAAACCTCTCAGCAACACAGCTCGTTACTCACAGAGCTCTGCACTCAGAACTCAGCCCTAACACAGCTCTGGAAGAATCTGGGGAGCAACCTCTTCATTTTCTGCATTCTGCATTCTGCTGGAATGAGGGAGAACAGGAATCTCAAGGGATTTTCTAGGTAAGCCCAAAGCAGAATGTGTGTGCAGCTGCAGGAGCTCAGGGATCACAGGCAGGATCCTTCTCCATCCTTTGAGTGCAGGAATTGGATGTCACAGCATCCAGACACCAGCAATTTACACTATTAAGAGCTTTATGTAAAAAACCTCATGTCATTTAGGCCAATTAACATCAAATAGTCTACTTTGATTAATTATGAAGTCATGTAAAGAGTAAGTGAGACCTGAGCAACCTGGTCTAGGGAAGGTGCCCCTGCCCTGGGTGGAACTGGATGATCCTGAAGGTTCTTCCAAAGATTCACCCAAACCAGTCTGGGATTCCATGAAAAGACAAAAAAGCTACAGAAAGCATTTCCTACTATTGGGTATTTGTATGATGGATCAGTGTCCTGGCAAAGGAAGTGATATTTGACTTATTTACGGAATATTGACACATTCCCACATTATTCCTCTTGGACAACCGGACCCAGGGTTGCGTGACTCGTTTACAAATATTCCGTGAGTGTTTTAAGGTAGACTCCTTAAATCAGCTGAAAAGCAGGTTGCCAAGGAGACTCTCACCTAGCACGAGTTCTCCAAAAATCCCAAAGCTCCCTCAGTACTCGATGCTGGCAGCCTGGCTGCTGATGAGGCAGGAATGGGGAGCGGGAAGGGAGCTCCACAGAGCCGGCATTCAGCAGCCCCAGATGGGCCGAGCTCATGAATTAAACATGCTCCTGGCCGGGGTGGAGCGGCGGCTGCAGGGCCCACAATGGCATTATTCATGCTGCCCTGGCTCCTTTCTCCTCGGACACGCTGATACGCGGAGGGAAGCACCCGATAAATCCACCCCACCGAGGAAATGGGGCGTGTGGGGCAACATTCCCGAGGTGGCAGACAGCTGGGAGAGGAATTCCTGCAAATGACCCCAAACAAAGGCTCAGGCAGCACTTTTTTATTCCTTTGAGACCCTTTTGTGGCCCTGCTTTGCTCTCTTCGTGGCACCCCATCCCGCTACAGTTTAAAAGAGTCTTTACAAGGATGCCCAAATAGCAGCCAGTGCCTGACAATTCACATTGGAGTAACGAAAAGCAGAGAAAACTTCCCTTCTACACAATCCCTGTGCTTGGGATAAGGAAAGACAGTTGGACAGGGGGGAAAAAAGGCACAGAAAGACAAGTTATAAAATGAGCTGGTGTTAAAACTGAGCTGAGTTTAAGCTTGGGCTCTAGTACAGAGCCCAAACCCCTGGTTCTGTACCAGGCTCTATCACCACCTCAGACACAACCCCGGGCTGTACCCCCAGACTGGCATTAAAACAACTGCCAGGAGCACACTTTCCAGTGGGAACTCCATCAGTAACTTGCAGCTGCTCTCCAGTCTCAGTCATTGCTGCAGCTGGAATGGGGCAGGAGCAAGGCTGAGAACCTTCACCAAGGTCAGCTGCTGTCACCTGCCACAGCATCCCAGAGTGCTTGGGTTGGGATGGTCTGGAAATTGCCCAGTCCAACCCCTGCCCAGGCAGGGACACCTGGAGCAGGTGACACAGGAACACATCCAGGTGGGTTTGGGATGTCTCCAGAGAGGGAGACTCCAGGCCCCCCTGGGCAGCTGCTCCAGGGCTCTGCCCCCTCCATGGAAAGAGGCTCTTCCTCCTGCTGAGCTATAACTTGTTGTGTTTTGGTTTGTGGCCTTTGCTCCTTGTCCTGTCACTGGCACCACTGAACAGAGTCTGGGACCATCCTCTGGCAGCCCTGGGGAGCTCTGTGTGGATTGATGGGATCCCCTCTGAGCCTTCCCTTCTCCAGACTGACCAGGCCCAGCTCCCAGTCTCCTCATCTGGGAAATACTCCAGACCCCTGAACATCTCTGTGGCCTCTGCTGGACCCTCTCCCGCAGTCTCCCTACAGAGCCCCGCTCAGGAAACCAGCTGGGATTCAGGGAGGTGTTCTGGGTGTTACACCTGACAACCCCCCAGTGTCCAGCACTACATTTCTGTGCTGCTGTAAAGGTGATGCATCAGGAGGGGCAACTACAAGCATTTCATGATAACTCATACAACACAGCACCATGCTACAGCTTCACCTCCAGCACAGAACTTCCCTTCAGGAAGAATTTCTCCATGGAAAGGGTGGTCAGGCCTTGGCAGGGGCTGCCCAGGGAGGTTTGGAGTCCCCATCCCTGGAGGTGTCCAAAGAAGGCCTGGAGATGGCACTCAGTGCTCTGGGCTAGGGACAAGGTGGGGATGGGGCACAGGGTGGCTCCATGGGCTGAGAGGGCTTTTCCAGCCTCAGGGATTCAGGGATGCCTCCCTGAATAGAACCAGCACAGCTTCAGGTGCCATTAGAAATTCTGGGTCAGCAAAGCTCCACCAAGAGGCCCCTGGTTTGCCACACTCAGCACCGGCAGCGCTGACACTGCTCAGCTCAAACACAAATAAATGTGTTTTGCCTGAAATGTAGCAGCCTCCAGTCTGCAGCACTGATCCCTGTCAACACTTACAATCTCTGCTCCTTCCCTGCAAGGAACAGCCGGGGCAGCAGGAGCGACAGGCACAGTGTGCAATGGCAACAAGGAGGTTTTTCTGCTTTAATTATTCCACTAAATATCCACAATGACAGGTGAAAAGACCGAATTTAACCACCAGGAAGCCAAGGGGAAAATCTGTATGCACATTTTTAAAAAGGGAAATGTCATATGCCTCAAAAGGGAGAAAAAAACCCTCGCTGTCACTAATGGAATATATCCCCCAAAGAAAGAATCTGCAGGGAACCTTTCCAAAATAGTTGGGTCCATTTCCTGAGCTGCCAATCAAACACAGACTGAAATGGTGGAGGATGTGGAGCAATCCAGAAATTCCTGCTGACATCCTGCTCCAAGAGAAGTCCACATCTTGTCAAACTCCATCAGTGTGATTAGGGGGAGCTTTGGATTGGAAAAGAGGTTCTCCATGGAGAGGGTGGCCAGGCTCCCCAGGGATGTGGCAACAGCATCAGGCCTGGCACAGTTCAGGGAATGTATGCCTGATGCTCTTGGTCACATGGTTTAGTTTCAGGTGCTGAGGAGCAGGAATTGGACCTGATGCCCTTTCCAGCCTGGGATGTGATTCCATTGATGCCAAATGGGGGTGTAATTCCATTACATTCACACAGAAGGGCAAATGTGGAAATCCCTGGAATGATGAATCAACATCTTCAACATCCAGAGTAACTGTCTACACACAACAACGAGGCAGCCAAGAAAAAATAAATTTAAAAACGGCCATTGTGATAAAAATGAGATTTTGAGTCATCTTTCAAGCAGACAGAGAGGAATCACTTCTCCAAAGCCTCTGGCACTACACGAGACACAACTCCTCATAATTCCTGAGTAATCCAGGCCCAGACAGCAGCTCTCCATGTCCTGACCTCACTCCTCCCCTCCCCTCTCCTGAAGCTGCTGCTGCCTTCCCGGCTCAGGCAAACCCACCATCATCACCACCACCAGAGAGTGAGGCTGTCACTCCTCAGCATTCCCCTTCCACCTCCACACCCCACCTCCAGGGCTTTCCCACAAGCTGCTCAGAATGCCCCCAAAAACCTGAACCATCTCCTTGGAACCAACTCTTCCCCTGGCTCAGGGGGAAAGGCAGCAGGGCTGGTTTCCTTCGTAGGGAAGGAAGGGTTCCACCCATTTCACTCTTTCCAGGGAAGAGCTGTTCTTAGGTCAGATACAATCCATGTGAAAAGGCCACATGAAGGCTTAACTCCATGTTCCTGCTTGGGATGAGGATGAGGATGCAAATCCAGGACACTCCCAGTGTGCTGCTTATGGAATAGAGAAAACACTGGATGGAGGAGGAAAGGGCTCAAATGTCACTGTGGGAGGGAATTATGGATTCCAGCTGAAGGAGAAGGACACATACAGGAGAGGAGAGGAGCTGCTGGTTTTCCAGATGTTGGCACACACGGATCTTTGCAGTGAGAGATTTAAACCCAAATTCCCACTTACTGCCTCCTTCTCCCGGTCCATGATGGTTTCCAGCTCCTCAAAGTGGCGAAGTTTTATCTCCAGCTTCTTCATCTGAGTTTCCACCAAAAGGGCCACCAGGGACTTGATCTTCCTCTCCTCCACAGCTGCCAGGTGCTGGGGATGAAACACAGGGGTTACTCTGTGAAACTGGGCACAATAAGGGGCTTGGAGGGAGGGAATCATCCAGCTTCCATCCTGTTCCACTTCTGGACAGAAAACAGGGAATTAGATTATAAATCTTATGCCAGGAACCAGAGGCCCTTGGAAGATCATTAAGCTTTTATTCAAATAAATAGGTGTGAAGGTTTCATACAGGAGGTGTGGAGGATGCTCAGAGCAATCCAGCTCTGCCTCGGAGCCTTCCCAGCACTGGGCACAGGGAGAACTTCCAGTGGGAATGCAAATGAGGGAGAAGGGTCTGTTCAGTGGAGTCAGCTGGGGGTCACCCAAAAAGCTCCCAGCAGGACACACACGGGAGGCTGTGACCCAGAATGACCCCAAACCAGGGAGATGGCACTGCCATGCCTTTGCCATTAAAATAGTTTTTTCTCAAGTAAAACGCACATGGATTCTTTATAAGGATATAGCTCCATCCCATTTATACACACACATAAATAACACCAGGGATCTGTATATATATATTTGATACATGAGACAGCCAGGGAAGTGTTTCACACCCTCAGAGTGTGACAAGTGTGGTCATGATGCCTTTCCTCATTTTTATCAAAACCTGCTGCTCAGAGCGAGAACGCCCTGAGAATGCACCTGTCACGTCCTGCTTGGGGGCTCTGTGCTCACAGGCACAGATGTTTCCATGCTGTCCAAGCCTTCCTGACACATCCAAGGGCTGGGGGGAAAGAGGGCTGGGCTGTCAGAAGGGAAAGGTGAGGGCTGAGGGGAAGAAGGAAAACAGGAAAAGCAGGAGCTCATCCAGCTCCAGCTGCAAACAGACCCTGACTGAGGGAGCTGGGCCCCAAACTGCCTCAGAACTGGGACAAACACCAAGCTGGAGGAAAGCAGCATTAAAAACCTCCCTGGAACCCTGATTATAAACAGAACTTATCAACCCCTTTTGAATCTGTGCCATTTGACAGCGTTCACCTCCCTGACCCACCAGCAGTGAAGGAGGGTTCAGTGAATCTGGGTTTATGCACTCCTGACTCTCTAACTAAAGTGAATTTTAAATCAGGACTGAGAGAACCAGAGTGACCCAAAGCTCATCTAACACCACATCCCTATGAAATTCCATCAGCTGTTCCAAAACTGACAAAAGTCCTGCACACAAAATAATGGAACAATGCTGAGAGAACAGATTTCATGTCAAATAACACTGTTTAGTAAAATAAACTCGTTTGTATGAAAAGTCAGAGTGAGGGAAGCACCTGGTGATACAGTCTTCTACCAAACATTTCACTCTGTTTCACATGTGCAATTTTAATAATGAAATGGGATTAACACCAAATCAAAGCACATGATTAGGTACAGAACAGGTCTCAAAACACACTTAGAAAGGAAATTATCCCTGAAGATTTTCCTAGAGAGACTCAAAGAGCTGTTCCCCAGCCTGGCACTACCAGGGCTTTCCGTGGGCAGAGGACAAATCCCTACAGCTGAGGAAAACCAGAACACAAATTCAGTGGTAATTTAAAATCCTGATAAACCCATCACTGCACCAGCCTTGAGTCATAAATGAGCAACTGATCCTAAAGGGCTTTTCCAACCTAAATGGTTCTACAAGAAAGAATCATGGAATGCATGAATGGTTTGGGTTGGAAGAGACTTCAAGGATCATCCAGTGACACCCTTGCCATGGGCAGGGACACCTTCCACTGTCCCAGGCTGCTCCAAGCCCCATCCAGCCTGGCCTTGGACACTGCCAGGGATCCAGGGGCAGCCACAGCTGCTCTGGGAATTCCAGCCCAGCCTTTCCCCCCCCTCCCAGCCAGGAATTCCTCCCCAGTATCCCATCCATCCCTGCCCTCTGGCAGTGGGAAGCCATTCCCTGTGTCCTGTCCCTCCATCCCTTGTCCCAAGTCCCTCTCCAGCTCTCCTGGAGCCCCGTTGCATCATTGGGATCAGCAGCTTCTAGGAAAGATCTTTTCAGTCCCAGCCAACTCTAAACAGAATTTTAGGGAGGTCACGAGGTCAGTGTTTGGCAGGAGGTCACATTAGGACCAGAACAGTTGTTTTGGGAAGGGGAAGTGATGGATCAAGAGCAGAAGTTCTGCAGCTCAGTCCCAGCTGGGCAGAGCAGGAGCAGTGCAGGACAGGATCCATCAGGGATACTTTTGCACAGAAAGGAAAACCAGCTCACATTGGGTTTCCATTGAGAGGAAAATGAGCAAAAGAGACTTAAATTCTAATGTTATTTGTTCAGAAACCAGAACCTGTAAAAATACATTTTAATTGTTGCTCTTTATGAAATACAGAGTCTCACCTGAACATTCACGTTCACCATTTCTCAAAGAGCACAACTCACAATTTCTTGGTAAAGCTGCCAATCCCAAAAGAAAAAAAACCCCAAGAAAAAGCCCTCAAACAAACAAAACCCCATTTCAATCACTTGCCTTTAACCCCTGTCTTTCCTCAGAATCCAACTGCAATATTCCTCTGATATAAAATCCTAAGGAAAACAGCTTTTCACATGACCAGGCCTAGAGTTTATGATGAAGAGTTTAATTACTCCCTCAGACAAGACACAGACCACCCAAAGCTCTAATATTGTCTGGCTTTTTAAGTGAGTGGGAAGAGAAATCCCTGTTGAACCTGAATTCTACTCTGAAGTGTCAACCTCCTAATTACAATACATTATTCCTTGTAATGGAAAGCTGAAGCTCTTCCAGAACATTATTACTGCCATAATGAAAAGTGCCATCAGCCAGGTCCCTGCTCCCTCCAGCTCGCTACCTCCAGAGGAAGGGGAGCAGCAGCTCATCTTCATTTGGAGCAAGTGGCCTTCCATAAAATACAGATTAAATCTCATGGCTCCTTACACAGACACAGGTTTTTCCAACTTGGCTGAGGATATCTGTGAGTCTGATGAACTGAGAGTCACCCTCAGGTTCAAAATGATGCACAAGAGCCACTTTGGACTCTGCACTTCACCAAAACACTGAACCTCAGCTTTGCCTGCAGTTTGGGATTTTAATGGACAAGGAGTTTTCTGCCTTGTGGGATTTTACAACCTGGTTTGAAAGGTAAGAACTAAAATTTCCTCCGTCTCCTGGGTTCGAAAGGAGGGACTGAACATGACATCACCCACCACCCTCACTCTGGGGGATGCAGCTGGGGAAAGAGTCTGAAGTTAAAGAGTCAAAGATCAGAGTGGAAAAGTCAATAGAAAACACAACACCTCATTCTATTCATGGAAATCCACCAGAAATAAATACCATCCATGCTTTGCTCTTGGTTTCTATGAAGCAGGTGGACATGGAATGTGGCACTGCATCCAAGAGTGATTATAAAACTCAAATTAAAACTTGAATCCAGAGAAATTTGTAAAGAGAAAACAGATTTGAAAAAGATACTCTAAAAGCAATGAAAGCAGTGTGGTTCCTGCAAGAAGGAAAGGCAAGACAACGTGCAATTAGTAATTACAGGGTAAAGAAAAGCTGATTCAACACAGCTCATTAGGGACCACACACAAACAGGAGTTTAAGGGAAGACACCAACGTGCTTTTAACAGAACTCTTAACAAAACACAGAATCATTAAGGTGTCTGTGGAAGCTGCAGTGCCAGGACTGAACATCCCCCTGTGTTTGCTCCACACAGAGCCCAGGGGTTTGTGTGGAGCCCTGGGGCAGCAGCAGAGGCCATCAAAGGGTTTGTGCCCCAGACCTGCACCCTCAGCACCACGGCCAGACCCCCCAGCAGGGAACAGCCTTGCCGAGAAATCACACACATTTTGGGGCTATTCCTTAGGGGATGTTCATTGAGTCCACAATCACCCAAGGAGCTGCTTAGTTAAAACTGTTTGTTATCTCATTCAGGGGCTCAGGCAGGAGACATTAAAGCAGCACTTGTGCTCCTGCAAGGTGTCAGGGATCAGAGTGTGAACTCCCCAGCTCTGGGACCAAGGAGCACTCCAGGCACAGCTCTGCTGTCCCTGGAAGCCAAGCCCAGGACGCTGGGCCAGCACCAACCTTGGCTTTGGTGGCAGCAGAGGCCAGGGCAGCAGCTGCAGCTGTGGCCACATTTCCTTCCGAGATCTCGTGTTCCACTTTCTTCTTCCCAGCCTCCGCCTCTTTTTCTTTGCTGCCATCAACGTTCTCCTTGTTCTCCTCTGCCTCCTTTTCCTCTGCAAGACATTCCCAGCCCAGGCCGTTACGTGCGTTCCCGCGATGGGAGGGCCCCACACTCATTAGTCAGCCACTAATTAACTCATCCTGACCTCCAACACTGCTCCCCATCCAAATGCTGAACCCCAGTTTGAGAGGATCTGATCCAACAACTGGGGCAACTTTAAATGCTTTTCATTCCCATCCTCTCAATTCAGCACCTGCCATCAGCTCCCCCTCACAATTTCCAAATCAACTCCATCAAATCCAAATGCTGCTGCTTCTACCTGGTATTAAAAATCTGAATCTACATTGCAGGGAAAAAGCAATAAACCCATTCCCATCCCTGGAAGTGTCCAAGGCCAGGCTGGATGGGGCTTGGAGCAGCCTGGGACAGTAGAAAGTGTCCCTGCCCATGGCAGGGGTGGCACTGGATGGGCTTTAAGGTCTCCTCCAACCCAAACCATTCCAGGATTCTGTGAGGCTCAAGGGAAATGTGTTAAATAAGAATAAGGTTTTATGTAGAAAATGTTACTCCTCAACATGTTAAAATCCAGGCTCTGCACCACTTCCCAGGGAAACTGAGCTGAAATATTAACTGCCAAGGGTAGAAGTGAGCAGAGAATCCCAGAATGGTTTGGGTTGGAAGGGACCTTAAAGCCCATCCCATTCCCACCCCCTGCCAGGGGCAGGGACACCTTCCACTGTCCCAGGATGCTCCCAGCCCTGTCCAGCCTTGAACACCTCCAGCAGTTCCACTTCTTTGCATCCAAAATGATCAAATGTTGTGGAATAGGGGCAGATCACCCACCCATTTCTATGACCCACAGGCACTTTGGTGCTGCAATTCCTTCCCCCATCCCCAGGGCTGGGAAGCTCAGGGAGGGATTTGGTGCCTGAGCTCTGCAGGGAGGTTAAAGTGGAATCTGCTCTGCTGAGTGTTGAGCAGCCCGAGGTGCCAAGGGAACACTCCCAGCTGGGTTTGGGGCCTGTCCCAGGCACTCTGGGGGAGCTGTTACCTGTCTTGGGCTCTGCAGCCCCTTCATTCTCCGGCTCCTTCTCCGCGCTCCGCTCGTTTTCCCCTTCTGGAACTTTCTCTCCTTCCTCAATTTCACTCTCAGCTTTGCTCTCCACCTAAAGGGGACAGGATTGGTTGGAGAATGGCAGGAAGAGAAGATATTCACCGTTAACTTTGTTTATGGCCTTCAAATGAATTCATTACCACAAAGCGAGAGATCACATGTTAAAGGGTGGCTGCTGCTTAAGCCAAATCTGACAACAAACCCAAACTGTGAATAAAAGTAAATGCTAAACTGGACCAAGTCCAGTGACCCAGACCGAGCTTGGTTACTCTGTGGGTACAAAAAATCCTGAACTAACATCACAGAATCATGGAATGGCTGGGAATATGCAGATTTCCAAGTCCTGAGTGAGTCTTCCCCACTTATCTCTTCCCAAATGTCCCTGCATATCAGGGAGGCAGAAGAACGATCTAAAAACAGAGTGGGAAATAACCCCAAGGCTGCACTGATCAGCCCCAGATTAGTCTGAACTCCTCATCTGGTGAAGGAGGCAACAAGAAGTATCTCCTGTTGCTGCAGACTCCAGAAACAACCACCCCCATTTATTTATCAGGAACGTACCAGGAATTAAATAATAAATTAGTAATAATTCAAAAATTATATGGACATACAAACATATAATTAAAATATTAATTGTATTAAAATACACATTAAACAACATTATATTAAAATATAAACAAATAAAATAGTAATAACTTAATTATCAGAATAACTTAGCAGTGATTAAACTGCTATCCTGTAATTCCAGGATTCCAGTTTAATCCCAGTTCAGGTGTGAAACACCCACTGCAGTTTGAGGTACCTGATTGTGGACACAGGTTATGAAAAAGCCACAAATGTGTTCTTGTGGTTATTATCAACAGGCAGAAGGATAATGATAATTAGTGTCTAAATATCTGATCTTTCTGGGCAGGGTGGATCACCCCCAGCATCAGGAGGACACAAACATATCCATGTCCAAGAGCCAGCCCAGAATTCCTGTGAAGAGGATTTTCCTTGAGCAGCTCAGCTGGAGGCACCTTGGGCACAAATGTCTGTGAAATAACTGGCAGTGTTCCAAACCCAGCGTTTCCTGGAAGCCTTGGTGGGAGGCATTTGCCAAAGCCACTGTCCCAGGGCAAGGTGACACTTCAGAGCACCCCCAGTCAGGAATCCCTACAGGCCCAGCTCCTCGTGCAGCTCCAATCCCAATTCCCACAGCATCACCCAGCTCCTCCCAGCCCAGCGTTTTCCCTCAGGACCAGGAGCAACCACTGATGCCTCAGTGCTGGGATTTCAGACTCAGTCACTGAGAAGCAGCTCTGTGGAGGCTGGAAACTGTCCCTGTGGACACACAACCAGCACAACTGTCACCTGTCTGATGGGCACCCTAAAGCTTGGGAATTCAGGATTTAAGTGTCAGAAGCCTCCTGCCAGCAGACCCAAACTCACCTTCTCTGCCTGCTGCCCCTCTGCCTCCGTTTCCATCTTCTCTTCCTCAGCTCCATCTGAGAAACAAAGGGGGAAGTTTTTAGAGCTGCCCCACAGCCACTCACCACACTCACTCTCTATTTTGGGCTTAACTAAAGTCTGCTGTTCTCTAACAGTGGCTTCAAGCAAGTCCCAGCACTGAATTCTCACAGACCAGGCTGCTCCAAGCTCCAACCTGGCCTTGGGCACTTCCATCTCCCTCCAGCCCTACCCCAGACCAGACAAGGCCCAACTGTGTGAAAGTGAGACCAACACGAGGAAAGAAAAAGAAATAATAAAGATATTGCTTAAAGAGTCACTGTTTCAGGTGCTGGGTGGATGCACCTCTTAGCAGGAGTGGTGGAAGAGCTGGGAGTGCATCCCTGTGCTCCAGACACAGCCCTTGGCTCATTCATTTACTGCTTCATAAAACATTGATTTAAAATGTTGCTGTAATGACAGCCAGTTCCAGAGATCAGGGGATAACAACCAGCCATGGAAACACCATGGAGATGCTGGATAATGTCCTACTAGCCCTGATATTTTTTTGGATTGTTTAGAAGTCCAAGAAATCCCAATTTATCAACAGCTCTGCAAGGTGGGACAGGAAGAAGCACAACCTCATGGTCCTGGCCCAGGATTTCACAATTTAATGTACAGAGGCATTAAAGGAGCTTATTCAGATCCTGGACTGGGGCGATGCAGAACTGCTGGTGACAAGCCCTGATCCATCTCTAAGCTTCTGAAGACATCAGCTGGTGCTGGGGGTTCATTTTCAGTAATCCTCATTTTCCTGCTAATTCCTGTGTGCTACACTCAGGAAAAACAAGGCACAAAGTGTTCTCCTTGAACAGCAACAGTTCTGTAGAGAAATTTTTACACAAGCCCCTTCCATATATAAGAAAAACCAACTAAAATGTCTGACTGAAGGGTAATAGTTTTCCTCATGGCCTATTTTAAGATGATAAACCCACTTATCTGAACTATCTGCCACCATAATTCAATTTAGGGAGACTGGGGACATTCTTCCTCACAAGTTTTATCTCAGAGTTAGGATTTAGTGACCCAATAATGTCAGAGGGAAAATCTCGATTAGATTTTGTCAGACAGCTCTTTTAAGCCTAGAAGCAGAGTTCCAAACTGGGCTTAAAAGTGTCATCCCTCCCAGGAAACGGAAGGATTTACAAAGAAAGCTGGATTCAATCTTTTAAGAAAGAAAAGGGGAGACAAAGTGCAGAACACTCCGAGTGTGCCCAGGCTGGTGGAGCTCAAACCAAAGAAATACTACACAGAAATACCCAAATTTACATTCTAGGGTGGGGAGGATTGTCAGGATCATCCCATTCCCAGCCCTGCCATGGGCAGGGACACCTTCCACTATCCCAGGTTGCTCCAAGCCCCATCCAGCCTGGCCTTGGACAATGCCAGGGATGGGGCAGCCACAGCTTCTCTGGCCAAGAGACCAATCTGTGGACCATGGGAACTGCTGAGGGACTGATGCTGCTGCTGTGGAGGAAATTCACAGGATCCCAGAATCCCTGAGGCTGGAAAATCCCTCCCAGCCCATCGAGTCCAGCCTGTGCCCAATGCCCACCTTGTCCCCAGCCCAGAGCACTGAGTGCCACAGCCAGTCATTCCTTGGACACCTCCAGGGATGGGGACTCCAAACCTCCCTGGGCAGCTGCTGCCAAGGCCTGACCACCCTTTCCATGAAGAAACTCCTGCTGATGTCCACCCTGAGCCTCCCCTGGCCCAGTCTGAGGCTGTTCCCTCTCCTCCTGTCCCTGTTCCCTGGGAGCAGAGCCCGAACCCCCGGCTGCCCCCTCCTGTCAGGCAGGAGTTCCAAACAAACAGGACATCCCAGGAAGACAAACTGCTTCCCATCCACTCTTTAGAGAGGGTTTTCTCAAGGGAAAGCACACAGAGCATCTCAAACTGCTCTTAGATCCTCCCTCGTGTCAGGACACATTGATGGACACATCCAAACCCAAGTGCTCCCTCCCATTCCCAGGGACACCCTCGGAGGGCAGGGATGTGTGACACTGAGATTACTGCAAACAGCCTGATTTAACCTTGCTTCCCTGGTTCTGGCTGCAGCAATAAATGCTAGGTTAAAATTAGGCTGACAACTTCAGACAGGTTGTAGTCAATGGGTTTTGAAAAGTGTTTTCCTGCATCAGCTGCAAAGCCCTGACACACAGCGACAGCACCGTGGCTGCAGCTCCCAGGTCCCACGGGTGGGACAACACACGTGCAAGGGACAGCAGATTAAATTAGCCATTATTAGTTTGGGGGGGGAAATTATTTGCCTGGGTGGAAGCAGGTTTTTGGTTCTAAATCACAGGCTGCTCCAAGTATCACAGAATCAGTGAGGTTGGAAAAAACCTCTGAGACCACTGAGTCCACCCTGTGCCCGATGCCCACCTTGTCCCCAGCCCAGAACACTGAGTGCCATGTCCAGGCCTTCCTGGGACACCTCCGGACTCCACCACCTCCCTGGGCAGCCCCTGCCAATATTTAACACCCTTTCCACAAAGAATTCCTCAAGAAGTACCTCAAAGCAGTTGAGTCTGGTAAAACTGAATCCCAAATTCTAGAATGCAAGGATCACACAAAGCCCAAAATGTGCCTGACCTTCTGCACAGCCATGACACAATTGCCTCTGGCCCCTGGCACAGACACAAACACAACTGCACTGATTTTCCTGCATGATCCAATGAACTTAATGAAAATACATCCCAGAGGAATTAATCAGCTGGAGATCTGTGTCGCTGGGACAAAGGGGGAAGCCTTGACTTTAAAGAGAGAGCCCCTGAAATCCCTTTCCCCTGAACCAAAGATACTCTTGAACTCTCTCCAGCAGGTTTGGTATTGCACCTTGCAGGATGTGGGAGTCAAGGATCACAGAATCCCAGAATCACTAAAGCTGGAATACATCTCTGAGAACATTGAGTCCACCCTGTGCCCGATCCCCTCTTGTCCCCAGCCCAGAGCACTGAGTGCCACCTCCAGGCCTTCCTGGGACACCTCCAGGGATGGGCACTCCAAACCTCCCTGGGCAGCCCCTGCCAAGGCCTGACCACCCTTTCCATGAGGAAATTCCTGCTGATGTCCAACCTGACCCTCCCCTGGCCCAGCCTGAGGCTGTTCCCTCTCCTCCTGTCCCTGTTCCCTGAATGAAAGGACATTTCATAGCTCATGAAGTGGCAGATGGTTGTGAGCCACCACAGGACACCTTTCACGAGGGAAAAACCACTGGGAAATGAGGAATCATCACCTCTCCCAGCCCCTCTTTCCACCAGAATCAGCAGGTATTCTGTTTCTGTGGAATTTTGTTCTGTTTTGCACAGTATCTCCAAGAACACTGAGCCCTTTTTTCTAACACATGAAGAAATTGGAGCCGAGTTCTGCCGAAGCCCATTGACTTCACAGAGAATGTAAATGGACTTTCGGTCAACAAGGAAACCTGTGAAACATCTCCCTGCTAAGAATTCCCTGCGTTACCAAAGATGCAGAAGCAGCAGATCTGGAGCCTCTGCTGTCATGAGAGGAACAAACAAAGCTCTACAGACAAAAGCAGAGTCACCTGCCTGAGCTTCAGCTCAGCAAACAGTTTAAGGTGCCCTCCACACATCCCAGACTCCTTTGTTTTCACTGAGGCAACACACAACCTGTCACTGCCAGGCTGGAATATTAATATTTAATTGAGAGGAAATATACTATAGCTGTGGAAATATCCTGGCCCTGGGTATGATAATGATGCTGTTACCTAAACCATCATTTACATTTCCCACAATAAATCAGGGCTGCACAGCCACGAGAGCTGCCTCTGCCCCTGCCTCACACAGCCTGGGGGCTCAGCAACAGGGGGGCTCCATGGGGAAGGCTGGGGAGCTGGAAAAGCTGCGGCAGAGCTGGAAATGCTGCTGGGGAGCTGGAAAAGCTGCTGGGGGAGCTGGAAAAGCTGCTGGGGAGCTGGAAATGCTGCGGGGGAGCTGGAAAGCTGGTGGGGAGCTGGAAAAGCTGCTGGGGAGCTGGAAATGCTGCTGGGGAGCTGGAAAGCTGCTGGGGGTGCTGGAAATGCTGCTGGGGGAGCTGGAAAAGCTGCAGTAGCTTCTGTCTGAGCCACAGGAATTCACCAGGAGAGGACTGATGGGCTCAATCTCCCAGTGGTGCAGACCCAGCCCCCAGGCACCTGGACACACCCAAAGCTGAGGAAGTGCTCCACAATCCATTGGTTTATGAATGTTTCCATCACCTCAGAGTTCTCATCCTGGAGAGCAGGAGAGAAATCTCCCTGCCAAACATGACTAAAATACCTTCTGTGTGTATGTGCCCTCCTTGTGTGTGGTTTCCAGTGTGTGTGTGTGTGTGTGTGTTTGGGAATGAATCAAAGGCATCCACAAAAAGGTGAATTTATCCCTCCACTGGAGCCGTTTACAGTGTAGGGATGCAGGAAATCAAACCACCATTCCCTCACACACTGGCACAGAGCAGCTCCAGCCTGAGGCCCCCGGGACTGGTGTCAGTGGAAATACTTGCTGGAATCAGACCTGAAATGCTCAAGTAATTCCAACGCAGCCCCTTCGGAGGCTGCCTTGAGAAATCAGTGTCATTAACCACCTCTGGAAAGACATTAACAAAGACTTCCTAGAAATTATTAAATACCAGAGGTGTGCTGGATATTCCCCTTCTGTGGAGCTTAATCCCAGCCCGAAGAGCTGGATCCTCGTTTGTTCCCCTCAGGTCATTTTCACTGACCCAGCTGCAGAGCAGCTCCAGCAATCGTGTGCACTGGGGCAGGACTCAGAAAGGCCTTAATCATTATTGTGGGGAACTGTCTTAGAACCTTAGAGCAGAGTGTCCAGAGCAGCTGTGGCTGCCCCTGGATCCCTGGCAGTGTCCAAGGCCTGGCTGGACAGGGCTTAGAGCAGGCTGGGACAGTGGGAGGTGTCCCTGTCCATGGCAGGGGTGGCACTGGATGGGCTTTAGGGTCCTGCCAACCCAAACCTTTCCATGACTCTATGAAAGCAGAAGACAGAGTCCACCACACTCACCACAGCATCTGAACCACTCCAGTCTCCTCATAACTCCACTGAAGCCTCACATTATCAACTTAAAAGGAATTATCACCAGCTTTTAGAAAAACCAACAATGAAGACTTAGAAGAGGAGATTCTTGGGTATTAACTTAAGCTCCTCCAATCTGTTCCAGTCATTTTCCCTTTTCACATTCCATACTGACTATAATTTACCGATATTAAGGAGTTTTAAAATTATTATGGAGCTCTGACATAATTTTGTTTCTAAAATATAATAACTAACAAACTTTAATTCTAGTATGGAACCGTAAGCAGGTACTTTTCATCTCTCCATAGTTGTGTTTAAATATAAAACTAGCATTCTGTGATTCTATTCCAAGGGCCTTGAGGGACAGGACACAGGGAATGGCTTTGAAGAGAAAGAGGGCAGGGTTAGGTGGTATATTGAGAAGGAATTGTCCCCTATGAGGGTGGGGAGGCCCTGGCACAGGATGCCCAGAGCAGCTGTGGCTGCCCCATCCCTGAAAGTGTCCAAGGCCAGGTTGGACGGGGCTCACCTGGGATAGTGGGAGGTGTCCCTGCCCATGGCAGGGGGTGGCACTGGATGAGCTTTAAAGCTCCTTCCACCTCAGCATCCTTTGATTCTATGACAATATAACAGCCAGTGAACTTTAATTCCCATCTGGAACCCCCAGCAGACGTTTTTATCCCTGCACAGCTGCACTGAGGTACAATCCCCCCAGTGTCCGAGCACGGCCACGGCCACAGCCCATGGGACAATCTCTGCCACGGCCACTCAGGGTCCCCGTGCCCCCTGTGCCCAGCTCTGGGGGGTGGGAGGCACCACAGATTGCTGAGTGACCCAGTTCACTCGGGCTGAGCAGCTCCCCCAGGGAGAACCATCTGCTCCTGCCCTAATTTATTCCATTAGTCACAGCCCAGTACAAATCGCATTAACGGCGTGGGGCAGGGCTGGGCTGGAGCTCCCCATGCCACTCACTCAGCACTACTTGTGGGGTGGGCATCTGCCCTGAGACCCCCACCACTGACAGGCACTTCAGAGTCCCCATGTCCAACATGGGCCCAAATTCTCCCCGAGAAAGGGTCAAAAAGGGCCAACCTGCAACCTGGCTGGGGAAGACTCCCAGGGTGGGGCTGCAGACTCGAAGTAGCAAATGTGTTATGGAGGGACACGCTCAGGACAGGAGAAAACGGCCCCAGGATGTGTCAGGAGAGGCTCAAGGTGGACATCAGGAGGAATTCCTTCATGGAAAGGGTTGTTAAACACTGGAAGGGGCTGCCCAGGGAGGTTTGGAGTCCCCATCCCTGAAGGTGTCCCAGGAAGGCCATCTGAGGCTGTGGCACTCAGGGCTCTGGGCTGGGGACAAGGTGGGGATCAGGCACAGGGTGGACTCGATGACCTTGGAGGGCTTTTCCAACTGCAATGATTCTGTGAAGTCTTGAACAACCCACAGTGACACCTGTACCAGGAGAATGTGGGAAAGGGGCACAAAGACTGGAAGAAAAATTTAACTTATGCTGACCTTATTTTAAAATAACTACGAAATTAAACTAAGCCCCAGATGGGGGAACACGGAGATTTGGTTTGTAGTTGACTTGTAAATAAACCCCAAAGCCTTGCCCTTCCAGCAGAGCTTCAATGCCTGCTGTCAGCTCTGAGGAACAGGGAGCAGCAGATATTCCAGATGTTTCTCTTCCCTTTCCAGCACACAATGCACATCATCCCAAAGCACCGAGCTGCTCATGGCAAGTCTGTCCCACTGAGTGCAGAAATGAGAGATGTGACAGAAGGGCTGAGTGGTTTGTTTGCTTCTTCTCTATTTAAAAATTATCTTGGTGATTTAAATGGCATTTTGAAATCTCATTTACTGGGTAGTTTTGCAATGGACATTAAGTGCTATAAATAGCAGCCCTCCATGGGTAGCAGTTGATAACTGAAGAGTACCAAACACAGTCCCTTGTGATCCCATCCCACAATCTGGCACCTTGCTCACGTCCCTGGATGGGGTGACAGCAGGTCAGCTATGCAATGCAGGAGCACATCCCAAATCCAGCCTCGCGGTCAAGCTCCATCACATCCTGCTCAGCTTCACCCAAAGCCAGACGTGCCTTTACATGTCCAGTCACTAAATTCACTAAAATCATTTGTGATAAGCTGAACAAAGCAGGAGCCAACAGTGCTGAGAGGAAAATAACAGTGACAAGATAGTAGATCTGTACCCAAACAAAGAGTGCAAAGTCTGAGAAAGCTGTGGGTATGGAGTGAAGCCCCACACAGGGCTTCACTCCCCAGGGAGCTGCTTTTACACTCCAGAGTAACAAGGAACCAATTTGCACCAGCCAGGGTTTCAGAGAAGAGACTTAACAGCAGAATATTTGCTGAACATGACAGAAATGAAACCAGAGCTTGTTAACACACACAGGTAATGCCCAGCAGAATTCCAGCACAACCAGAGCCAGAAGTGGATTATTATGTGCCAGTCCAGCACTTACCAGACTGACCATAAAACCCATGCCCCAAACCCCTCAGTTTGCTTTAACACCACAAAGGCAGCGTCCTCCAACTGCTCTAACACCCCAGCTAATGGAATATCTTGCTCTGGTATTTTTGGTCACTCCACTCCGTGTATCCCAACAGCATTTCCACACAGTGAGAGCAGGAAAACAAGCCCTTAAAACTCAAGCTAGTCCTGAATTCCTTAGTTCAGTGTCCAAGTCAATTTTGCAGTGAGCAGAACGACCCATCCCCTTCTCCATACCCACAACTTCCATCTCCTGCTGGAGGTGAATTTCGGGTTTATCACGACTCAGTAGAAAATGCCCCCAAGGAAGCCCATCTGCAGCATTCCATGGGGATGGAGCACTCACCCATCTTCTCGGGCTCGTCGGGGCCGGTGCCGGCGATGCAGCTGCTCTCCAGGCCATAGGTGGGATCCACCTTCCCAGAGGCTCGTGCTGCTTCCTGCACCTTCTTCACGTGGGCTTCCACCAGCTCCAGGGGCACCTCCTCTCTGACCCGGGAAAACTCCTCTGTGGGACAGGACAGAGAAAATGTGACATTCTGCGGCTTTTACAGCAAATTAAGTCACGTTTTCTCTGATCAGTGTGCAGGTAAACCCTGGGACAAAGGGGATTCTCAAATATCAGAGTTCCTTCTTGTCACACTAGGTAACTGATTCTGTCTTTCAGATGTGGCAGAAAAGAGTCTCTTCCCAAATATATAAAACTGTGTTTTATGTGGAAAAACAAGGAAGAAAGTGAAAGGAACTATTTTATCAAGTGGACATATCCAGTGTCCACTCAAGACTCGAACCTTCTAGTACAAGATGTCCTTGCCCATTGCAGGAGGTGGAACAGGAGATCCCTTTAAGGCCCCTTCCAACTCAATCCAATCTGGGAATTCTAGGATCTCTGGCAGATAATTTCCCACAGATAAAACAGGAAAACTGCAAGATTCACACTGAATTTACCCAGAGCTGCACTGGTGACAGTGCTCAGAGGAACACCAACCACCAGGTGCAAACACATCAGGAGCAGTGAGGACAGAAGGGAACACCAGCCATTTTTAGGCACTCAGTGGCCTCTTGGAGCCACTCCAACTTCACACAGAGTGCCTGGATTGGGAGGGTCTGGAAATCGCCCAGTCCAACCTCTGCCTAGGCAGGGTCACCTGGAGCAGGTGACACAGGAACGTGTCCAGGTGGGTTTGGGATGTCTCCAGAGAGGGAGACTCCAGGCCCTTCCTGGGCAGTTGTTCCAGGGCTCTGCCCCTCCATGGAAAAAAGGCTCTGTCCCCTCCTCCTGCTGAGCTGGAACTTGTGATTTGTTTTGTGGCCTTTGCTCCTTGTCCTGTCACTGGCACCACTGAACAGAGTCTGGGACCATCCTCTGACAGCCCTGGGGAGCTCTGTGTGGATTGATGGGATCCCCTCTGAGCCTTCCCTTCTCCAGACTGACCAGGCCCAGCCCCTGCAGTCTCCGCTCACCCAGAAAATCACCCAGAATGCCCTGAACATCTCTGTGGCCTCTGCTGGACCCTCTCCAGGAGCTCTTTGTCCTTGTACTGAGGAGCCCAGACAGAACTGGACATGATATTCCAGCTGTACCTAACCAGGGCAACCTGGCTGCAAACTGGGGATTTCAGGAAAGCAGAACACACACCTGGGACTAGCAGAGCTTTTCCTACATGAACTGTACCCCAATTTCTGTGTTGTACTCTTCCCTAAGGACTCAGGACCCCTTTGGCAGGAGGGGCAGGCAGACAGGCCGTGAGGGCCGGGGCCGCGCCGTACCGAGGGCGGCCTTGGCGGCGGCCGAGGCCACGCGCGGATCCACCACGGAGGCCAGGAAGGCCACGGTGCTCATGACGGGGTTGCCCGACTGGCTGAAGGGCACGGGCTGGTAGGCCAGGGGGCCCAGCGAGGCGTCCGAGTTCTCCAGGTAGGGGTCCTCGATGGGCAGGCGCAGGAAGTGCAGGATGCACTCGTCCTGCGTGCGGCTGCCCACGTGCTCCGACACCTTGTTCCAGTCGTCCTTGTACATCTCCAGGGCCTGCAAAAGGCAAAACCAGCGGGTACACACAGACTGCTCGGGAAAACAACACTGCTCTGGGCAGAAAGATTTTCCATACTGGTTATTGTGGTGATGGAACAATAAACAGGGATCAGACAATTGATAAAGATCTTTTTTTTTCTGGTATCAAAATTATCTGCAGAAATATGAGCATTTCCCTGGGGTATCAGTGACGTGGAAGCCACAGGGATCATCACATGAGTGGATGCTGTTACTGTATCAGAAAGAATTGTCAGAAGACTTAGCACTACTTACTTACTTAGCACTACACTTACTTTACTAGTATTTGCACAGTAGGTATTTCCCCACTTTCTTTCCACAGAGAACTGAATCTGCCTTACCTACCAAGCCTCACAATTCTTTATTTCCCATTGCTCCCCTGCAGGGCTCTTGCATTCCCCTCCCTGAACACAGGACGCTCTTTGGGGCACGACCAGGATTTATTTCTCACACTGATGATTTCACTATGATGGTGAAATGCAGTCTTCAGGTCCAACAGATGTTATGGAAGTGGAAAAGCATCAAACCAACACACCAGGGATAAAGAGGGAAATCTATCCCACATCCTGAAGCCAGGAGAAAGCAGTTCTCCAGGAGCTGTGCACCAGAGTGATTCCTGTTAACATCCAGGCTAACAAATTATTACTGGGTAGATAAGGTACCTGATAAAGTAAGAACTTCCAGATTATATCAAAGATGTAATTCTGAATTTCAGCCATTTTAAAACTTCCTCAAGAAAAGTCTTGAAACAATTTAACAGCAATGAGCTACTGAAAGCCCTGTACTAGTTCCTGAAAAACCAACACATTAATCCTGTAAAACCCTTCGAGTCACAGCCTAATAAATTATTACTCCTTAACAAGCCATTTTTCTCCCTGAAAATTGTTTTAGTGAAGCATCTGGACAGTATAAAATAAATACTGACATATCCTGAACCATTAACTTTTACATTTCTGAGAGGATTCATGGTGCAGTCACCCAGAAAAGGCAAAAAACCATTTGAGATTCTGGCAAAAGATGTTCAATGTGAAAATGAGCTTTCCCAAGGAAATCTCTCCCACAACGCTGAGAACTCCCAGAAATCTCAACCTTCAGGGTCAGTCTCAACCTTCCAGACTGACTTAACTCCCAGAGCAAGGAGGGAGAACTCGGAGCTGGGCTGGATCTGCCAGAGGTCCCGAGGAGGACATGCCCAAGGTGGGAGAGCAGAGCACACAGGGACACAACGTTCCTGTGCTGGGGGTTTCAGCACTTCCCAGGGACAAGTGGAAGATCCAAACTGAGCCATCAGCCTGGTGCTCACAGTTTCTCCATCTGGAAGGGCCCAGAATATGTAACAACTTCTATGGAACACTAAGGCCAGGTTGGATGGGGCTTGGAGCAACTTGGGATAATGGAAGCTGTCCCTGCCCACAGCAGGGGTGGGACGGGATGAGCTCTAAGGTCTCTTCCAAACACACTGGTTTCTTCCGGAGGAGAAGTGTTTTAGTATTAGTCCAGTTAAAACAGAAGCTCTGAGAATTCCTCAAGGACAAAGTATCGACCTGAACAGGGCCCTAAGGCACAGGTGAGGTCATGAAAATGCTCCTGTTTGCAAAGATGTGGAAGCAAACAGGCTACAAGGACAGACAATTCAATCCCAAAGCATCAGAGATCCACCACGGATCAAACTGGAGAAACACGCCCAAGCTGCCTCAGTGGGTGGCACCTCCCAGCCCCCTGACCCCAGACGGATTTAGGCTGAAACCTGGTTGAAGTTTCTCTCTCCCAGCTTGACTTGGGTGGGGAGGGGGAAAGCCCCCGTGTGTCTCCAGAAGGCCTCTGGTTCCCTGCTCCTTCCCCCCCAGCAGCAGCAGGATCAGCTGGCAGTGCCCGTCTGGGAAGGCCCGAGGAGCTCGGCTGGAGAACCCCCAGGAGCTGCTGAAGAGCCCCAGCAACACCATCACGGGTTGGGAGAGCTCCCTGGGAGGAACCACCCGGCTTGGGAATGAACCTCGGACAGGCTGCACTGGCCAGCCTGGTCCCTGCCACGGGAATCAACATTCCCAAGCCCTGCTGAGCCCTCCTCCTGCCCCCGGGATCTTCCAAGGGTTTCAGTAAATGAGAGACTGCTCAGCTCAGTAGGTCACTCTCAAGGGAGATATTTACTCTCTGCTCAGCCTTTATTTCCCTTTCCCTAATTTCATCTCCGGGCTCCCCGTCCCTGTCTCCATTTTTAACCCCACTGGCCATGAGATCAGCTCTGCTTCTCAACCCCCAAATTTCTGCTTTCTGCTCCTTCTCCTTCCCCATCTGTTGTTTTCCTGCCAGACAAACCCTCGCTCACAATAAATGTCCTTCCTAAAAATAGCTGAAAATGCACTTAACTCTGCCTGAGCCGTGGAGACACGGAGGGGGCTGTGCAGGGAGGGTGGTTTGGGGAGCAAAACTCTATTTCCTCCCCCAAATTATTCAGTCAACAGGCAGAAGGCCAATAATTATTTCAGATACGATTTATTATTTGGAACTTCACTGCGTATCTATCTGCCCAAAGCTACCCTGAGGATTTAATTGGACTGAGCTGGCTTGTTACAGATGAATTACTTATGCTTGAACTGATATACTCTTTACTGATTTATTCATAGAGAAAATCCACGAAAAAGGAGGAACAAAAACATTATTAATTTAAACTCATTAAACAGAATTGCAATCTCAAGATTTAGGGGGGTTTTGGTTTGTTTTATACACTGAATATGTCACTGGATTATTTCATTCCGCTACAATGTACAGTGTATGACCATAAGCTAAAAACATACAAACCAATGAATTTTAAATACTAGTACTATTAATATTAAATATTTAAATAATACATTTAAATAAATAATAAAGGAAAGAAGTCAGTGTATCAAGGCAATAGCCTTGTTTCTCCTTATAAGAATGCCATGGAAAACATCTGAGCTGTTTACACCCTAAAAGCAGAATTTTTCCATGTGCCAATAGAAAAGTATTGGCTAAACAGTGAATATCAACCTAAAATAAATAGAAAAAAAGGAGAGATTTTGGCTGTTTGATGACCACACTCCATATGTGTGAAGGCTGAATCACAGCTGCTGATTTGGCACTGACACAGGCCCATCCTCCAGGCTTTTCCCGAGGAAATTAACTTTTCAATGGGTTTATTGACACATGGGAAGACAAAAAAGCTGAAACAACCAGGCAATTGCAGTTTGCTTTGAGCTCTGCAAGTAAAACCCAACAAAACCAGAGCCCCAAACTGGAATTCTTAGAACTCTGAATTACATTAAAAGAAAGGCATCAGCCATGCAGCCTCTACATCAGGAAAATGTTCCTGTGAAAGCAAAGCTGGGGAGATCTTTCCTTTACAGGAAATGGCAGCACTTTAAATTATTTCAGGCCACTGAGATTCTTCTTCTGCTGAAGCAGAGAGAAACAACAGCCCTGATGTGAGAGCCCAGAACAGGCCCCTGCAGCTCCCTGGGAGGGTTCCATCCCCCTGCAATTCCAGGAGATCCAACCATCCCCGTGTGGCTCCAGAGCTTCACAGGAAGCCACCTTGGGCCACCAGCCTGCAGCAGCTACTGGAGCTCATTGGAAGGGACCTCATGGAGTCATCTCAGGGATTTTTTTTGGTAGACTTCCAGAAGAAGCTCAAGGAACACCCCAAGTGCAGCTACAGGGAAAACAAGGAGGAGATGGATGGGACGAAGGAGCTACCAAGGAACTCCCCTTCTCAGTGGCCTCAGCTGTTTCTCAACCACTTCAGCTTCCAAATTGAGCTGTTTCCCCAAGCTACGGCATGGCCAGAGACTGGAATGATCACCAGAATTTCCAAGTATTTATCTGAGTGCCAGGTAAACCTTTATCTGACTTATTTACCACTATTTGAATTACCTACATTATTTCCTACTGTCAGTGAGTCCTGCTGAATGAAAACTCCTCTCTGCACTGCAAAACCTGTTCTTGACTTATACAAAATTCTTAAATGCTTAATTTCTGGCTTGCAGGTCCAAGTTAGAAACAAACCTTGAACACAGGCAGCCCCTCTCTCACACAGGTGCTCCTGCCATCTCTTTTTGGTAGCAACACTCTCGTAGCCATGATGGCAATTGTCATCTAGCTCCAAAAAATGCACACGAAGATTTTTAAACCCTGAGCTATCCCTCCTGTTTAGTTTCCTACCGTTTGGCTTGGCTTCATGAACTCACCTCTAACAGCAGCAGTGTCTCCTGCTCTGTCCATTCTCTGCCAGCACTTGCACCTTTACTCTACAAAAGGCAGGAGGGAAAAGGTCAAACACAGGAGTTTTTGCACAAAACCTTGTAGAAGAAAACACTGAGGAGGAAAGGGGAAGAATCTGTTATTTGATCCACTCAAACCTCTCCCCTCCATCTGAGCAGCCTCTGGTCACCCCGTGCAGGGGTTCACATGATTTACCCCTCAGTGAAGGCACAGCTGGGGGTTACACATCCCAACTTCCCACCACGCCTTCCTGAGCTAAAGCAAAGGGATCTGGCACCTTTCTCTCCCAGTCATCTGTGCCTGCACACACAGCAAAGAGGATTTTCCTCAGTAATAAACCCCCTCTGAGTGCTGAAGGCAGAGTGGGCTGTGCATGGTGTGGGCTGGTCCAAAAAAAGTCAATTTATCTCCAAGTTCATCAGTAACTCAGTAGAGAAATAACAACTCTTTACAGGGGGATGAGCTGTGTGAGAAGGCAGAGTAATTCCAGCAGGATCATCTGTACATCCAGGGATCACCTGCTCCAAGGGCTGCTGCTCCCAAATCTACACCTCACGGTAAACTGCTCAGATTGGATAAAAATTCCAAATTCATGGTAAAACCTCCCATCCCGTGACACCCTGACCCAGCACAAAAGCAGCTTGGGAGCTGCTCCTGAGGAACATCAGAACCATTGGATGGCTCCGTGCTACACTGAAAGGAAGAGGCTATTTAGGATAATAAATGTTATCTCCAGCTGCATTTCAAACAGCTCATTAACCCACAGAGAACATTAATCGATGTGAGTCACCCAACTGCTGCTCTCCACAGCCAAAACCCCCAGCACACAGAAACCAAGCAGGGAAATCTGCCAACAAACCTGCTCCAGTTCACAGCTCCTGTAAACAAAGCCAGAGCCCAGAACCAGCTACAGATTTATCAATTTGGAGAATATTTATACCTCCCCTAACAAGTGAAAAAGTCAATCCATGAAATGAGAGATGGAACCAGCTTTATAAAAAATACTCATCTCTAGAACTGGTTTGGGTTTGTGGGGTTTTTAAATGAAGGTCTGAAGTGATGAACAGTGTTTAAATAGTTATTTCTTAGGTTTAAATAGGGACCTCTGAGGACAATGAACCAATGACATGGAATTAGCCTGATGCCACCCATGAAAGGCATTACCCAGCTCTGGAGATTCCCAACTCCTACTGGAGGCTGTGCTGAGGTAACGTGGCATTCCCACAGCACCTCCAGGGACCCACAGGGAGCAAGGAAAGGCAGGAGGTTGTGGAATCAACACATCACTGCAATGATGTCTCCCAAGTTTAATTATCCTGTGTAACACTCTGCAATGACAGTGCCCAAATGTCGCCTGCCATGGCCCCAGGACACCCAAACCAGTGGGAATTGGGGTCCCTGCTTGTCAGCCTGGAAATCCTGTTCAGAGTGCAACACAGGAGAGTTAGAGATCCTGCTGGAAGCTCTCTGTGCCCTGAATCACTGGATGGTTGGCTGATTCTGAACCATGCCACTAGGGCATGCAGGAACACAACGAGTTTGGAATCTGAAGGCTGACAGTGGGCACTGGTCTGGAAAGCTGTCCATGTCTTCACTCCTGTAAAACTGGAATTCCAGCACAACCTCCCATCATAGTGTCCTGCACAGGGATGGAAGACATCCAAACCAGGAGTGGGGGAGCAACACAAGTCACCTCAGTGACACAAAGTGGGGGACACCTGAGGAATACCAAAGCTCACTGGGAGCTGCAGGGAGAATCCCAGAACACTTGCCTTGGCCAAGGTCTTTTTGGAGTAGATGTCTGTGCGAAGGCCGAAGTTCTGCAGGTCAGTTGGCTTCTCCTTGTTTTTCTCAGGAAAGCTCAGCATCTGCTGGGCAGCTGGAACCTGGGAACAAACGTTACAGGGGAAAGGGGAGAGGGGCAGGAATTCAAAGTTATCCAAGCTTTTCAGACCAGCACTCGACAGAACATGGACTGGACAGAGAAGCTGAACACAAGCCCAAGACATTAGAACAAATCTCTGAGCAGTGTGTGTGAGTGGTGCTGCACAGAACTGCCCCAACTGCTCAGCTGTTCAGGAAGGGGACGTTTCACCCAGCTGGGCACAGGTTCTTGTGCTGGGGAGAGCTGAGGCAGTGCCAGCACTGGGGCTCACCTGCGGGGTGCGGATGTGCAGGGGCATCAGCCCCGAGGGGGTGTCGGCCAGCACGTTGAAGTGGGGGGTAGGAGGGGGCCCCATGGCCATGGGGCGGCTCTCGGGATCCACCTGGTAGTTGATGAGCCCCCACTGCTCCAGGAAGGCGTGGACCCTGTGGAAAATGGGATAAATCCAACCTTTACCACCAAAGTTTCGCTTGTGCTTCATGCGGGAGGTGACAAAGGACAAAGTTGATGTTTCTGAATCAAACACAGACCGAGGAGCTCCTCTAGGCCTTCATTAATCCCAAACAGCAAAAGAAATCCCAGAGCAGGAGCTTTGTGTACACCTGAGGGCACTTCAGTGTGGTGTATGAACCAAAACCTGACCGTATGTCCAGTTCTGGGCCCCAAAGAAAGATGCTGAGGGGCTGGAGCATGTCCAGGGAAGGAAACAGAGCTGGGGAGGGGCTGGAGCCCCAGGAGCGGCTGAGGGAGCTGGAAAGGGGCTCAGCTTGGAGAAAAGGAGGCTCAGGGGGGACCTCATGGCTCTGCACAACTCCCTGACAGGAGGGGGCAGCCGGGGGGGTCGGGCTCTGCTCCCAGGGAACAAAGACAGGAGGAGAGGGAACGGCCTCAGGCTGGGCCAGGGGAGGGTCCATCAGGAGGAATTTCCCCATGGAAAGGGTGGTCAGGCCTTGGAAGGGGCTGCCCAGGGAGGTGCCCTGGAGGTGTCCAAGGAATGACTGGACGTGGCACGCAGTCCTGTGGCAGGGATTGGGCACAGGCTGCACTCGATCTTGGAGGGCTTTTCCACCCTCAGTTATTCTGTGACCTTGCTGATTCCTGGAAATGTCCCAGAGCTCCAAGCCCCAAGCCCCAGAGTCCCTGCTGTCACCTCATGACCGCGCAGACGTCCCCGGTGAGGTTCCTCCTGCAGGCAGTGCTGGTCAGGTACTCCTGCGGGTTCAGCCGATAGGTGTCGATCATGAAGTTCCTGTAGGCCAGGTATCTGCAACACAAGGGCCACCAGCTCGTGTCCCCTCACCTCTCACACAGGCCAGGGCATGCATTTTAACATCCACTCCCCCAAACACCCGCTGCTGACGAGGAAACACCAACAGATCTCTTTTATTGGTGAAATCTCAGAACCAGTTCAAAAGCAATAGCTAAGTGGAATTCACACTCTTCCACGCTGTTTCACTATGGATTTTCCCCATGTTTGGATTAGCAGCACATGGAAACATGTTTAAATTGTAAATCACACAATCATCTGTTGTGACTTGCTCACTGACCAAATATTCCCACAACAGAACAGAAGCTGCAGGAAGAAAATAACGGGGTCTGGTCTTCACATGGGAACAGGATAAATAATCCTTGTGCATCCCTGTTTGAAGGAAAAAAGCTGCACAGAAAAGCAGAAGTGGATGGAACACTGCTGTGGCTGCATGTGGAGTTTTTAATGGATGAAGGGATGAGGCAGGAAAGGCTGAGAACAGCAACAAGGAGAAAAGATCTTTGAGAAGCAGAGCACAAGAGCCCAGAGCCAGCACAGCTGGGAACAGCAGGAGCAGAAAGAATTCCCAAGAGATTCCCATATTTCAGTAAATTTCTGGAATATACTGATGCTTCCCAATACAAATTATCCCGAAGAAAATAACCTGCCATAAAATTATTGACAGCCCTGCTTTTTGGAGGGAACAAACCCGATCTGCCAAAGCTGGCCCCATCCAGGCTGGACGGGGCTTGGAGCAACCTGGACTATGGAAGGTGTCCCTGCCCATGGCAGAGTGGAATGAGATGGGCTTTAAGGTCCTTTCCAACCCAAACCATGCCAGGATTCTATGAAGTGAGTATCCCATGCAAAGCTGTGTGTAAAACTGTGGTTTACAAGCAGATTTCTGCCTTTGGAAAATTCCAGAGGGGAATTTTTCACATGCAGTGTGTGAAGCAGCTGGGAACCAAAAATATAAATCATCCAGGCAAAGCCCAAGCAGGCAGATGCTGCAAGCACATGTCCCTGCCAAAATCCCACATTTTCCTCCTGACCAAATCATATGTGCAACTGGCTGGAAGGAAATTGTTGGAGTAGGTGTTTGGCTCCACGTGGGATGTTTGGGAGGCGAGAAACACAAAGGAGCTTCTTCCACAGAGGAATACTGAGGAACATTTCTGAATGCTTTGGGGGAGGAGGGGAAGAACCTTCCCAGGAACAGGTCTTGGCTGCAGAAATTAGTATTTATTGGCAAAGGTCACATCATGAGGTGGAGAGAAAAGCCCAAGACAGAAACATCCCCAGGTTTATCCTGAAGGGAGACAGTTCTGAGCCACGACACGACCCATCAGCTAAACCCTGTCACCGGTGAGAAGAGAAGTCAAGTAGGATTTAGTTCAATCCCTTTTCAGCCAGGGCCCACCCCCAGGCACTGCTGTCACAAGGATGAACCTGTGTGAGCTCCTCAAACACGGTGTTTTGGAACATTCGGCTGGAGGCGACTCATCTCCATTCAGAGGGATGTTCCTCTTTTATTTCAAAAGAAAACAAAGCCAGCACCACGTGCTACTCCTACAATCCTGAAATGGCACCAAAAATAGATCTCCAGGCTGACACGAGGCCTGGGAGGAGCCCCCAGTCTGCTCCTCTCACAGGAAATAACCAGTAGCAGCTCAGGGAGGAGAATCAGGAGAGCTGATGTTGTGATGCCAACTGGAAAAGGGCACCTGGGACTGCACGTGACAATCACAGGGGCGAGAGATCCAGGATATAAACATTCCTTCCACATCTCAGCTGTCTGCTGCCTCACGCTCTGAGAAACCCCCAAACTACAACTTGCTGAGCAGCAAAAGTGATGGAACAGAGTTAGTGTTGGATGGAGCTTGGAACAAACCCGTTTTGGAAAGGCAGGAGTGGAACAAGAGGATCTTTACAGTCCCTTCCACCCAGGCCATGCTCTACTCTGGGATCCAGCTGCGGTTACTCTGCACTCACACCTGCAGAGAAGCTGTGAGGACAGACCATGGACTGGAAATCCTTGGGGGTGCCAGGGGCCTCAGGGGGTGTCTGAGTCAAGCTCCTACTCAAGCCATGAATTCTCACCAGGTTTCTCAGGGCTTTGTCCAGGAAGGTCTGAAAGACTCCAAGGAGGAGCAATCCCAACATTCCAAGGCCCCATCCCCAGTGTCTCATCTTGTTCAGAGCTAAGAACTCCCCTTTCCTTCGAGCCAGAACCTGCTGTTTCAGCCTGACCTGCTTCTGCCCTGTCACAGGCTCAGTGACAGCCTGGCTGCACCCCAGGGACCTCCTGGGGCAGGGGACAAACACCACGGGGGCACGAGGAGAAAGGGCAGTCTCTAATTTCTATTCCTTTATCAGATCCAAAGCATCACAGACCAACAGCCACTCCTGAGTGGGAGATTCCAGCACAAGGACAATCTCTGCAGGAATTCTCCTCTTCAGCCTGGGAGAGCTGGGAATTTTCACCTGGAGAAGGGAAGGCTCCAGGGAGAGCTCAGAGCCCCTTGCAGGGCCTAAAGGGGCTCCAGGAGAGCTGGAGAGGGACTGGGGACAAGGGATGGAGGGACAGGACACAGGGAATGGCTTCCCACTGCCAGAGGGGAGGGATGGATGGGATATTGGGAAGGAATTGTTCCCTGGGAGGGTGGGCAGGCCCTGGCACAGGGTGCCCAGAGCAGCTGTGGCTGCGCCTGGATCCCTGGCAGTGTCCAAGGCCAGGCTGGACAGGGCTTGGAGCAGGCGGGGATAGTGGAAGGTGTCCCTGCCCATGGCAGGGGTGGCACTGGGTGTTTTTTAAGTTCTCTTGCAGCCCAAACCACTCTGGGATTCCCTGAAATGCTGTGTATGAGAAATGCAGGGCCCAGCTGATATGAGGACAATGAGGAGATACCTCAAACACTTCCTTTAGTACTTGACTGAAAAACCCCCTTTTAAAATCCCCAAAAGCTGTTTTGCACAGGACAAAGTGACCCCAACCAGCCCAGTCCCACTGCCCACACTGAGCAGCACACACTGGTGTCCAAATCCAGGATATTCTGGTGTGAAATCTCAGGTTTTAGGATCATTTTAATAGAAACAAGCATATTTTCAAAAGCCTTTGACCATCTTCCTTTATCCATCGCCTTTCAGTATCACTCTGAATAACCAAACCCAGAACAGAAAATTCACTCCACAGCCTGAGACAGATCTACAACACACAGAAATACAGCATGGCATGAGGAGAGAGGGAGGAATAAGAAGAATTGTTCCATTTCTACCCTTTCATGGCATTTTTAGATTACTCTGAAGGTTGATCACATGTGGTAGCACACATAGTTCAAGAATTTGTTCCAGTATTACTTGGGAGAATGTAGTTTTATTTTACTTGGATAACCACTGGTAAATATAACTTTGATATTTAAACTTTTATCTCTATCACAACAACGTACAAACATTGTCAGTGGCTCTGTCCCTCCTTCAGGGCCCTACAGAAGTATCAGCCTCACACAAACCCACCCAGCTGTGTCCACAGGATTTGTGGGATGGGAAGCTCCTTTATCCTGCCACACTGTCCCTGCCCATATTCACGTTTTACTCACATTTCTGGAGTCTTGGACTTGTTCTTCCCATTGAAGAATTCCGGAAGTGCACGACGTTCAATCACATGGATACTGCAACAAAACCAGTTCAGATGTCAGATCCTGAACAGCCCCAATTCCAAGGAGGATTCCAACCTGGAACAAATATCCTCCCTCTGTGATCAGTAACTGCTCTCAAAGGCAAATTCCGAAGCAAAATAAAAAGGCTTTCAGAAGTAGAGACAAACACAGAATGATCACACAAAGGCTGGAGAAGTAAAAGAGAGCAAGGAATTACGGTGGGAATTAGAAGGAAACCAGTGTAAGCAAAAACTGCTGAACAGGCAGAGTGGGGATCTCTGCTGTTGGAAATTCTCTTCCTCATTCCCAATCCCTGAGAACCGCCAGAAAGATTTAAACACAAAACACGGGAACCAGACCTGAACAACAGTCAATTCCTTCAGCTCTCAGGCTGACTCACGAGCAGATCAAATCAGCTGAAGACCCCCAGGTCCCAGTTCCCCCCTCACCAGTTGTAGTCGAACCAGGAGGCGTAGCTGGGGATGATGATGTGGTTGGTCTGCTCGGTGACATTGTCCTCCCCGGGGTCAATGGAGCGGCTCTGGTCGCCCTTGTTGGGGTCCTCGTCCTCCTGAGGCACAGAGGGGACACAGCACTCAGAGGGACCCCCAGCCACTTCAACCCAGCAGAGTGAGTGCAGGACAGGAGCTTCGCAACCCCACACAGGTTCTGTGACACCCCCAGGAGGAGGGAGAGCTTTGGTCCCTCTCTGCTGCTCTGCAGAAGCCTCCTGTGAACAGTTGTTGTTCTGTACCTCAAGTTCCAGCAAATGTCAACTTCTGACCCCAAATAATCATGAGGAGGGCACAGAGGAGGCAGCAAAACAGGGTCAGGACATGACAAGAATTGTACAAAACCCTTCAGGTGTTGTTTGAGCAACCACATCCCCACAGGCAGACCCTAAGGAGCCACTGATATCAATAATGGATCCTCATCTGGGACTGAGCTCCCCCAAAGACAACAAGGTGTCACTCTGAACACATTCCATGATCTGACAACTGTTAAAAATAGTGCCTGGCATGCCACAAATGCAATTCCATACAGAAACTACCCCTGCAGCTCTATTGAAATGAGCAGGAAGCCTAAGCACAGTTTAGATTTAGTCCTAAAACCTAAAAAAAAAAAAAGCAAAACTTCTGAAAAACCTGTCATCTGAAAAATGCTTCTTGGAAAATACTTGGCATCTGTCTCCTCATTCTCCTTTTTAATACACTAGATTTAGAAATACCAAGTAATTCCACAGAATTTGCAAAGTTTTATAGTAACAAACCCTCAATCCTGTCAGTAACTGATTTAATCTTATAGATACCTTGAAAATGAGTACAGGGGAAGTTACTGAAGGTGAGATTAAGATCTTGACAGGACATGAGGAATGGCTTTGAAGAGAAAGAGGGCAGGGCTGGATGGGATATTGGAAAGGGATTCTTCCTGCTGAGGGGCTGGGATGGAATTCCCAGAGCAGCTGTGGCTGCCCCTGGATCCCTGGAAGTGTCCAAGGCCAGGCTGGATGGGGCTTGGAGCAGCCTGGGACAGGGGAAGGGGCTGGAATGGGATGATCTCTGAGGTCCCTTCCAACCCAAACCATCTGGGATTCTACAATCTCAGCTGCTACCAAATTTAAGAAGAACCAGGTGCTGTTACCTTTCCTCCAGTCGCTACTGTCTCCTCATCCTGCTCATCTGAAAGGTAAAAACATTGAGAATTACACCAATAAAACTCATTTAAATGCTCACAAGCCTTTCCAGCAACACAACTGTGTAATTGGAAAGAAGCAAAGTGGATCCCACATCACTAAAGCAATTACACCTTTACCTATCCCAGACCAGGGAACAGGTAAGAATACAGAGGAAGGATAATTAGAATTCCTCAACACTTCAGAATCCATAATTAATTATTTCCTTTCCTGGTGTCCTAGATGAGCCTTGTGTATTAAGATATGGGATACGAGTTTGTATCTCATGTCAAGGCTCAGCAAACCTCAGAGAACCTGTGATTTACCCTGATTTCCAGTAAAAACCAAAAAATTCTACTAGAAAAGAGCTTGTATGTCATGTTAAAAAAATAAATATAACAATAGCCTATGAGGGAACAGCCTTGCAAGTGAAAAGAAGAGTTGGTACACTGGAACTCAAATACATATGAAAAATGAATTAATTCAACCAAACAGCAGAACTAGAGATTGCTTTTTAGATTGAGAGATTTAGAAAGATTTAAAATATATTTTAAAATATTGCCTGCAAGCAGGACTTGAGGGTGAGGTGTGGGGCAGGGTGCAGGGGGCTTTACCCAGGTCTGCCACGGTGCCTCCTTTCACGGGCGTGTTCTCACTGTCCTTCTTTGGGTTCACTGCAAAGGAACAGGCAGTGATGAGAGAGCAGCAGACAGGGGAATTATCCAGTCTGGCCTGATTTCCCTGTGCTCTGCTGGCCCTGTCTGCAGTTCAAGAGTTCACACAGGAGCACAAGGGCCCGTTTGTCCCATTTCCCTGCATTCCCAGCTCCACACAAAGCAGGATCTGTCCGGGGATAACCCTGCACTTCCCCACCTGTCCAACACACAACAAGGCTCATGTGCAAATGCAAACCAAGGAAAACCCAAACGGAGACTCCCAAAGTAATCTCCTGTCAAGGATGCACAAGGAATTCTTTTTCCCAGAATTATTATTGCCCACACCAACATTTCCCTTAAAAGGACTAAAAGCACTTGCCATGTAGCACATTTTCCACTCATTTAACATCCTTCTTCTGGGGACTTGGCAGTGAAATATTTTGCTCCAGAAAACTCCATCTCCCTCAACATGAACATATAAGTAGAGTGCTGTAAATCTATTTTTAAAAGTGTATGTTGTAAATGTATTTTTGTATTTTAAAAGGCCAAAAGGAGGTGAATCTGCTGCCCTTTTCAGCTGTTACATCCCTGACTAGATAAATTTATGGGCAGAGATCCCTGCCCCACGGCCATGGAGTATTTAAAAGATTTGACAAAATATATGCACAATTTTAATGCAGATAATTTTTAACACTCCAAGAACCCGAAGTGTTTTCATGTTTTACCATTTTTGGGAAGTACCACTTCTTCTATGTTGGGTACTGGGGTGGGATCCTCCATGTCCTTGGTGAGATCCTCCTGTTCATCCTCTTCCTTCTGCCCCCTCCTCTTCCCATACAGAGCAGCTTGTCTGGAATACAGCAGACACAGGGACCCTGCCAGGTGTTCTCTGGACATTGTTCAGCTGCCAGGACTGAAGGGTCAAACCCTCCTGAAACCACTCTGGGAGCAAAGGCAGAACCTGCTCCACATCTCCTCACAGACCCCAGCTCAGGCTTTACATTGGGAAGGAGTAATTCAGATTATCAACTCCTTTTTGATTAAGTTCCAGTTTTGTCTTATTAAAGCCCAGCAGGTCTATAAGAAAGACCTGAATTTTTAGCTCTGAAGTGCTCCCCTCCATACCCACACATAATACGCCAAAATTAAGTTTTTATTTGGGTAGAATATTGGATTTTCTTCTTGTAAGAGCTCAAAGCAGCATTGATAACCCCCCTAAGCTGCAGGCCACAAGTGCTTCTCTTGACCATTTTGGGTCAAAAGTTGAATGCTTACTGGAATCCAAGTTGCAGAATAACAAATGTTGTTCCCCCCATTAAGGAGATTTTGTTTTTAGCTCCATGGAAGGTATTTTCAAGTCCACTTCTCAACTGCAGCTTAATTAAATGCAGCAATTTATGGGGCTGTCCCCAAAAGCTGTAAGTGCACCCCATGAAAGCACCACTAGCACCAGTCTGGGTTATTTTAGAAGCAGCTGAGTGTCTTTTCCTTTTCTTTCTACTCCCTCAAGCCTATCCAGAAATAATTATGGAAGCCCAGGTCACAGAGCTCTCCCCCGAAGCATTTCTTGATTTTTTTTTTCCCCTTATTTCTTTTCACCTCAAATTCCAGGCTTCTGGCAATTTCCAGACACTCACCCTTTCTTCCCAGTCTTTTTCCTGGACTCCACAGGAGTGGGGGGTGGAGAAGGGGAATGTTTCCTCTTCCTTGTGCTGGCTGCTGCTTTCCTGTCCCTCCTCTCGGGGCTCCGCACAGGCTGGGAGGGAGCAGAGCTTTGAGTTATTCCCAAATACTTTGACTGCAGTGCTGGAGGCTGCATCCCTCCTTAATCCATCCCACAACAGGATGCCACAGCTTTTCTGGGAATTCCATCCCAGCCGCTCCCCATCTCTGCCCTCTGGCAGTGGGAAGCCATCCCCTGTGTCCTGTCCCTCCATTCCTTGTCCCCAGTCCCTCTCCAGCTCTCCTGGAGCCCCTTTAGGCCCTGCAAGGGGCCCTAAAGTCTCCCTGGAGCTCTCCCTTCTCCAGCTCTATGCATG
This sequence comes from Daphoenositta chrysoptera, assembly GCA_013397915.1. NCBI lineage: Eukaryota > Metazoa > Chordata > Aves > Passeriformes > Daphoenositta > Daphoenositta chrysoptera. Next base: position 95,053 of record VZRO01001748.1, on the reverse strand, counting down.
CAGAGATAAAGGACATTCTTGTCCCTCCATGTGCCCCTCAGCAGAGAACCACTCACCTCTTCATTTTTCATGGAGATCCTCTGGCGAAAACTCACGGATTTCCTGTTCTCATCCACCTCATAATCCTCCTCATTCATCCATTCATTGAACACATCGGTGTCCAAAATCCACTTGGCATGAACCTGCAGGACAGGAGGCATTGAGAGGCTGATGCTTTGGGAAGAAGGAACTCTATGAGAGACCTCCCAGGATTAAGGAAATTCCCAGAGCTTTATCAGGTCTGAATGCCCCAACCTCTCTCACTGGGTTCACACACACTCCTGCCAGTGTCACAAGCCAAGACCACAAAGGATGAACAGGACTTAGTTGACAGAATCCAACCTCTGCTCCTCAACCATTTCCAAGTCTCCTGAAGTGTGAGGTCAGTTCTCAGAGCTGGGACAACAGTTCTGGATTAACAACATTCTCTGGATGCTGAAAATTACCGTCAAAACCTCCTAAATATACAGATCCCCATGGCAGATGTCCCATGAACACCAAAAAAATGAGGAAGAGTTGGGCATTCCCTGGAGAGACAAGACCAGCTGTCTGGATTATAACATCCACCTTCAGATTAGTTTGGTTTACACAGCTGAAAAAACCTCTGGCACTTTAGAGTCATCGATACAATCTATTACTGATTTATTAATACTTCATACAGTTCTCTCTTACTATTCCTAGTAAGGTTTACACTCCAAAATCCCGTTTTCCAGCGAGCTACAGGTTACTACCTGGAGTAAGTGGTGTTTGAGCAGACACTAAGGCCCCTTCAGGCTGAGCTGCTGTGACTCTGCAGCTCGGCAGCACACCCAGAACATCGCCAGGGTAACACAGCGAGTGCAGGAACAACCGAGGCAGTGCCAACACCCCCTGCCCCAGCACGGGAGCTCTGGGAAGGACTGAGCCACACTTACCTTCCACGGCTTCTCGGGAATCGGGGGATCCTCGATTTCTGCATCTATTTCGTTGGCATGGACCCAGGTGTCATAGCTAGAGAGGGGTCAGGAGAGAGAGGCTCAGCCACCAGGATGGCCCAGGAATGGTTTCCCAGCAGCTCTGGCACATGCAGGTCCCACTGCACTGGGAATAATCCTGGTCTGTGCCACAGGAACTGGACACAGTGCAGAGGGAGGGCCCCAGGGCATCTGATGCACACCAGAATTAAAAAACCCTCTCCATGAACCAGCTCCAGCTTCAAATCTGGACAGATTCAGGGGGTAAAGGCAGCTCTGAGTCACCCAACCAAACCCTGCCATTAACTTAATTCCCTTTTTTCTGTTCTCACGACTTCAAAGCAAGAGCTGCTGGATTCCTGGAAGGGAGGAAGCTGCATCCTGTCCTAGAAACCATTCATTATTTACATTCACTCTTCCACACTATTCCCTCAAAAGTCTCTTTTTTAAGAAACTGCACTGAGCAACAGCAAAAGTCAAAATACTTTGTAATCAACACCAGGTGCTGAGGAACAGGGAAAAGCCAGGTGCAAGGCAAGATGTGCACACAGCATGCCTGGCTTTATGCTGGATTTGTGTGTGCCTGGATTTCTAAATACCAATACAAACTTGACTACTGATACAAATATAAAAATATCTAAAGATTCTTCATCTGTATGAATAAAAAACTTCAGTGTGATTACTGTTTGCTCTCCTCCACTGAAATCCCCATAGGAGATACAGTTCCTAGGAATTCTGTGTGTGAACAGTAGATTTTAGTGGCCTGAAAAAGTTAATTAAATAGAAGTCAATACTGGGTTATCAGTTTTTTGATTGATTTTCCATAGCCTGGGCTCAGAAAGCAGTTATTGTGAATACATTTAAGTTCCTAACAGCACATACACTGAATTTTAACATGTTCCAACAGCACAGGGCAGGTCTCTCACAGGGGTGCTTTAACAGTCACTTGCACCCAACTGAAGACAAAAGAAATCTCTGTCAGAGTTCAGCCAGGTGATTGGAAGTTCTCCCTTTAAAGTTTAAGGAAAGGCTCATCCCAGCTTTAAAATCTGGTTCAATTTCCAACCAGTTCCCTGTGGATCTGCAGAAAAACAACTTTTCCAGCCTCATCCACTTGTCAGCGCCACAAATGGATGTGGGTATTTCAGTTTTAAACCAATGGTTAATTCTTTTGAAGCTTTGCCCATTGGGATCAAGACTTTTCCATCAACAAACAGTTAAGACGCAGGGTTTGCTTTTCCCCCCATCTTTCTTTACCTGTCAGGAAAAAAGCCCCAATGTACCAGCACCTGCTTGTCCTTTTTCATCACAGGTCTCAACCACTCATCTGCAAAGGGAATGAGACCCAGGTCAGATGTGGAGGGAAAAGCACAATAATTCACTTTTCCACAGTGAGTCAGAGTGAAGTTATTGCAAACCCCTCTGCCAAAGGTCTGCTTGGGGCCTGAGCTGGGAAGGGACCTTAAAGCTCATCCCAATCCACCCCTGCCATGGGCAGGGACACCTTCCATTGTCCCAGGCTGCTCCAAGCCCCAGTGTTCAACCTGGCCTCAGGCACTGCCAGGGATACAGGGGCAGCCACAGCTGCTCTGGGCACCCTGTGCCAGGGCCTCCCCACCCTCCCAGGGAACAATTCCTTCCCACTATCCCATCCATCCCCGCCCTCTGGCAGTGGGAAGCCATTCCCTGTGTCCTGTCCCTCCATCCCTTGTCCCCAGTCCCTCTCCAGCTCTCCTGGAGCCCCTTTAGGCCCTGCAAGGGGCTCTGAGCTCTCCCTGAAGCCTTCCCTTCTCCAGGTTAACATTCCCAGCTCTCCCAGCCTGGCTCCAGAGCAGAGGGGCTCCAGCCCTGGAGCAGCTCCAGGGCCTCCTCTGGACTCTCTCCAGCAGCTCCAGGTCCTGGTGCTGTTGGCCCCGGGGCTGGGTCAGCTCTCAAGTACCAAACCCTGCAACCCAAATCCTAAGAACAGAACTCAGAGAAGCATTACAGGAGAAATCCAGAGGATGTGAACCTGTATCTCTAAGCCCTGCTGGAATTTAGGGCTGTTCCCCACAGTGTAACTGGGGCTCAGAGCTGGGAGCTCTGTCCCACCCTGCTGAGAGCCTGGGACAGACACAGAGCTGGGCCTGGGCACAGCACTGCCAGAGGGACAGAGCACAAACCACCCTGATCCCTGCAAACTGCAGGGAGCACTTCCATCTAGTGGCCAGCACAGGCCAGGGAATGTGGCAAAGGGATTTATGTCTGTGCAACTCAGGCTTGAGGACAATGACCCACCAGGTAATGAAATGTATTTAAGATGAAAAAAAAGAAAAAGTATTTTGTGCTATTTGCTGAAGGAGGTAGCTGTGAAATTGCTTTTATTGGACCTTGCCTTTCACCCAGGCAGAGTGAACTGTAACACAGCCAAGCCTCACTGAGGAGCTCTCCTTGCCACTGCTCCAAATTTGTCAACCACACACAAGGATTGTAGCAGCATTCCTGACAGAATTCCTGGACAGCCAGGAACTCAGAATCAGGGAATCACTGAGGTTGGAGAAGCCCTCCACGATCACAGAGTGCACCCATTCTCCAGCACTGCCCCATGTCCCCAAGTGCCACATCCACAGGGCTTTGAAATCCCTCCAGGGATGGAGACTCCACCACGGCTCTAGGCAGCAGGAATATTCCCAATATCCAACCCAAACCTAGCCATGCACATTATTCATAATCCAGCAAAGTGTTCCTCAGGATCAGGCTGGGAACAGCTGGGTCTGGTGAACACTTCCATAACTTCTCATGGAATTAATTACAGGACTATTCCCACTCAAAAACTGTAACAGAACGTTACCATCATCCATTGAGGTAGGACTTGGATACACGTGGTGGGTAGCCTTGGATTTCTCTTCAGTGACTGTTCCCTGTGGGAGGCATGGAAGAAGAGGAGAAACTGCATGAGAAACCCTCAACACATCACCCCAAACCTCTCAGCAGCTTCTTTTTGCCCACATCCCATAAACCCCAGGAATATTCAAGGCCACCTTTAACACAACAATGAATAAAACCAGCTCCAAGAAGTGCCAAAAAAAGGCAAGTATTTTAAGACTGCTCCCAAATTACTGTCATCTTTTCCTCTGTTCATCCCAAACCCTTTGCTCCCCTTGTTCCCTCTGTCCCAACCCTCACAATAAATGGAATGAGTTCACACACAACTAGGTTGTAAGAAAGTACCTGTGACTTTCCACATTTTGGTCCAAACCAATCTGTAAACATGACAATTCACAGCAGAAAATATCTACAGAACCTCAACTAGCTCCACCCTCCTGCCAGGAAGTTGTGGAGAGGTCCATAAAGCATTTTCTCTTTTTATGGGCACAGGCCATAACAATATTCCTACTCAACCGACACCAGTTTGGAAAAAAAATCTACTACAGGCTCAGATATCTGCAAAATAAATCCCTAACACTGAGAATCCAGGAAACCCTGTCCTTCCCTCATGTGGAGGCCCAGAAGATTCCCCCACATGCTGCAGACACCCCCAGTCTCCACATGGGAAGTCATTCCCAAAGAGCAGAATCTCCCAGTCTGCAGGGATGCTGCGTTTTGGAGCAGTTTGGTAGGAAAATGGTGTTCAAAATCTACATCCCATAAACACATGGAAGATTTATTTCAGAGCACAACAAGCTGCAAATCCCAGCCTTGGATGGCAGCAGCAAAAGGAGGAGTTAGAACTCATTGTGGGAGTGGGATGAGGAGAGGAGATACTCTGGGATCAGCGGCTGAAGGGCAAGAGTTCCCACTCCAAGAGTTCCCAGAACTCAGAAAAGCGACAGGAGCTCTGACCAACAGCAAAGGAGGGAGCTGGAAAATAAGAATTTAGAGAAAGAGCCCTGGCACGAATGAAGAACCTGCCCAGTGTTTGAGGAAAAAAGATGGAAATTCTCCCTTAGTTCCGCACGAGCTGAAGATGCTCCTGTAGATCTGAGCTTTGTGAACCACATAATTAAGATTAATTTATTTCCTGTGGAGCTTTAAATACCCAAAACACAAGAGATGAAGAGAAGCTGGAGCAGGGAGGACTTGGGATACAGGGAGCTACAGGCACTGGGCTGGGGTCGTGGGGAGATGACAGCAAGGGGTTAAAAAATGAAAATAACCAGGAGAGCGAGAAAGCAAAGTTAGTGACAAGATGAGAATTCAGAGGCACAGCAAGGAAAGCCCAAAAAGCAGAATTAGGGACAATTTCTGTTTTCATCTCTTCACATCCCTGTAGAGACAAAGCTGCTTTAAAAATCCCTTAAATCACTCATGGATACAGCGTGGAGCTCACTACAGACTTCCTTTAGGAAAGGAAAATTGACTCATTCACTCTAATTTAAGCAGTAACACCCATCCTGAATCAGACAAATAATTATGATCAACTTGTGAAAACCTGCCCAACTGAGGCTGAGACAATGGTTCATAATCACAACACAGGAAATCCATTAAATCTGGAAAAGAAACTCTTTGGCTAGAGCTGGGAATTGTCCTGACACAAAAGCCATCAGACCATCCAGGGGTCACATTCCAGGGTTTTTCTCTCCAGACAAGGGAGAAGACTGTTTATGTTTTTGAGAGATGAAGCCATTAATCTTGCTCAGATCATCCTTTAGCACCTGGAATTAGGAGGGCAAGGTGTTGGCTCCGAGGCTGCCTGGGCTCTGCTCAGCACCAGCAATAAAGGGGGGAAATAATGCAAAACCCAACGATCACTTCAAGAGTGAAGTTTCCTTCTGCTGTCCCACACATCTGGAACAGCTGCCTCACTCCCTGCTTCAGCCTCAGGTTTGGACAAAGCTGTACTGAGCAATAAATCAGCCAGGCCTGCCTCCAGCTCACCCAGAGCCACCTGGCAGCAGATCCAGATTTGCTTTTGGAGCACAGCCAGGATTCAGCCTCCATGGGAAGATAAAAACCATTCCACAAGTGAGCTGCTGCTGCTGCCCCGTTTCCTCAGACACCCCAGGGGTAACCCAGGGGTTTTCCCTCAGAGCTGACCAACACTGGGTCCAGCTGTGCTGTGTGACACTCACCTGGTGACGTTTGACAATGTCCTTCAGCTTGTTGGCCAGCTTCAGCTCCATGTCAGGAATGAGGTAGATGGTTGGTCTGCTCAGACAGTTGTTCTGTGAGAGAACAGCAAGGTAAACAAGGAATTATGGATATGGAAATAGGGAAAAATGGATAAGGAATTATCAAGGAGGTGATCTGTCGCAAAAATCATAATATTCCTATTAAAATCCCTGGTGCTGGAACTGCAATGGAACCCAGAGCTGGGGGTGACACAGGTCAGTAATTCCAGCTCCAGGAACCCTGGGACAGGGACATTCCCTTCACACACCTCCCCAGCAAAGCCCTGCCCAGGTTTTTGTTATGCACTGAAACCCCTGTACACTGGCAAGGTTTTTTTGTAATAAGAATATTGTTGCTTTTTGCTGTTCTTCTTCTTGTTGCCATTCCTAACAACACCTGAAAGTTATGTTTTGATTATATTATACACTGAACTTGGCTTTAGAGTTTGAAAAAAATCATACATTATTCCCACACAGCAGTTAAAAAAATTGGACTTCAATTTGGACTCCACAGAGCTCCTTAACGGGTATAGATAATAACTTGTTTGATAAAGTGAGACTAAAATGTACCTTAACCTGACACAAGGCAAATTTAGAGCAAACTGAAAGTCAGCCATGGAATGCATGTGTACAGGACCAGCTACTCAGTCCCAATGGTGCCACTTCCACAGGGACATGGGGACACTTGGGATGTTTTTTCCTACCTTACAACAGGTTTTCCTCACCCTCTGCAGATCCACAGAGGGTCAGTGGAAATATTCCACATTTTTCAAGTGAAAATGTGGAATTGTGACTAACCTGGATGTGAGAGGGAGGGGAGAGCCCCACATTCCTACAGAAGGCCAGGATGACACCCTTCCCTGAGTCTCCAGGGAGAGGATCCCTGCCCTGAGCAGTGGGGTTTGGGGGAGCTCCTTGCCTGCACCAGTGTTTTCTCAATGTTCATGAACATCTCCACGTTCCGATCCATCCGGGAGGGATTCTGTAGGTCAAACCTCCTCCTGTTGAGGGAAATGATTCAGAAATATTAACTGCAGGTCCCCACCTGCCAGCAGTCCAGAACCTTCCCCGTTCCACACAAACACTGGATCATGGCAGCGGCGTAAGGACACTCTGAGCATGGTCACAACTATTTCTGCTGCACTTGGCACCCTCGTGAGCAAGGAAACCACAATGAACCAAATCAACAAATGCAGCTGATTTGTGAAATGTTTAGGGAGAAAAAGGAAGGTTTACAGTGTCCACCAAACCCTGCAGCAGGGTCGTGCATTCCACCACAGTCACAGGGGGTAATTAAACACACAACCACGATGGATTTCAACAACCAGATGAGAAAATTCATGAACGAGCTCTCACGGTTCTCTTACTTCTAGCTGCACCCATCCTCCAGTCCTGGGAATCCAGGAAAACCAGCAATTCCTCTGCCTGATTTGAGAACAAACCACCCCCCCAGAACACAGGCAGCTAATAATCCAGGTCAGCATTTTATCACCGCCTTTACTGGACCCTGGTGCTTTAAAGTTTGGTATTTCATGGACAAATCATTACAACTATTGCAATACCAATGGAGATCTGTCCATCTGTCCATCATCTCCATCAGAAATGGGGGGAGGACACAAAACCTGAGAATTCTTCCTGGGAAGCAGCACAAGAGCCCCCAGATCCCCTCTGCTGTACCCACCTGACCCCTGCCCACGTCAGGAACTCACGGATGGGCCAACCAAGATGAGGGATTTGAGTGGTGACCCCCAGAGCCCGAGGAGGGACAAGCCCAGCCCCAAAGCAGCCCCTCACCACGTCCAGCATGAGCCCAGCACCACCAGGGACTGCCACGGATGGGGCTGAGCCCTCAGCACCCAGCCTCTCCCAAAGCACCAGGAGGGGTTTAACCCTCAGGCTGTGCCTCTCAGATGTAGAACATGACCTGGTGCAGCCTGCACCTCCCAGGTTTGGGAACACGCTGCTGCTGGAGTCTGGAAAGACTCCCTGGGGTGTGAGGTGGTGGCAGGGTGTGAAACCCAAAGCCCTGCACACCCAATGCAGTGGGAAAGCCTCCCCATGAGGGACTGACAGGCTGCAACCACCACCCAGCTCAAACCAGTTATTCCACAGCCAAGGACAGTTTCCTATAAACACAGCCCTGTTTCCAGCAACAAATCCCTTTTTCCAGTCCATAAATGTTCAGAAAAGGTAAAAGAAAGCATAGAGTAGCCCCAAAACTTTTAGCCCCAAGCCCTGTGACCACAGCAGGGTGTGACCCCACTAAATCAAATGTGACACCCCAGCTGGGACCATCATGTTCTTCTCCATGGGAGGCTCCTGGGATTTTCAGGAGGGAGGTGCCAGGGCAGGCGGTTCTGTGGGAACACTCTGAGGTGCTGGGCAGCTCTACAAATATCCTCTGTCAGGGGAAATGGCTTCTGTTCTAAAGCACATTAGGGACTCTGCCCTTCACACTGAGGACATGGCAAACAAATCAAATGTAAGATCCCGGCATATTTATTGGAATCAGCCTTTTTAAGAGGAATTTATGACTGTGTTGGGTGCTTTGAAAAGTTCACCCTGACTTGCAGAAGCAGGGCCAGACATCAAGGCTGTCAGGTCACTGAATAAAGTATTTTACACCTATAATACAGAGGGTTTGAGTCAAGATTGAGCCCCTTCTCCAGCACTCAGCCACAGTTTGTATCCAAAACACTCAGAATGGCTTTGTGGAAGATAAATGCCAAAAAAACACCTACAGAACTCTTGTACCTGTGAGACAAAGACACTCAGGGCATGACCAAAATTTTCACACGTTTTGCTCAAAACCTGCACTGTGCATCCATGGAATGCTGTATGAGCCCAGATCCCTGCCTGCTTCAGAAACCCAGAGAAGGACATCGATACATTAATCATCAGCACTTTTTTAGCTGCCCATTTGGATAAAATGGCACTAATTCTTCCTGTCCTCAGCTTAAGAGACTCCCTGTGCCAGGCTGGCTTGGGCTGCAGTGAGGGGCAGGTATGTCCAGCTCTCAGACATACCTATTGTGGCGAGGAAAGGGACTTCTCCTATAAGACAGATCAGTCACAAACAGGTTAAGCAGGAGCGACAATGCAGACCATTCAAAAATCAAATCAATCACAGTTCAGGCAAACACCACGGATTATTTGGTTGAGTCAGTGAGGGACACATTCCAGGCTCTAGGGCTGATCCTCAGAGTTAAGTTGCAGGATTACTGCCCGCTACGGCCCACATGCACAGACACCAGGCACTACCACGCTAATCCTGAGGCAGCAGCAAGGGAGGGACAGGGGAGGAGGCAGCCCCAGAGCTCAGCTGGGCTGGGCAACTGACTGGAAACCAGATTTGCTTGGTAAAAACGTGGGGCACTCAAATATTCCTGAAGTTGGAACGGTTTCATTCCTGTATCTTAAGGCAAAGAGGTAGCGAGACACTCCTGATAAACCACACTGCAAACAGGTGCCTGTCCCAGGTATTGGCAAGACTGGAGTAGGAAAACCCCTGAGAGCGGCTTATTCCTGATATATCCACCTCAGGTAGAGCAGATATGAGCATAAATAACTCCTAAAAACAACTAACCCTTCTTGAACAACTTTATTTTGCCTTTTAAATGGCTCTCTAAAAACAACTCGGTCAGTTCCAGGACTGCTGTTACAGATTGGAAACATTACATCCAAACTATTTAAATTTGTGGACAGGAACAATCTCTGCTTAATTTTATTAACTGTTTACATTTATTAACTTTTCATCCTCATTTTTTTCCTAATNTGCCATGGCAGGGGGGGGCACTGGATGGGCTTTAGGGGCCTTTCCAGCCCAAACCATTCCAGGATTTTATGATCCTATGCTGCTGTTCCCTTGGGAAGAGGATTATAACTCAGTAACACCCAGGTTAAACCACTCCTGGGATGTCACAGGGATATTTTTCATACCAGTGTCAAGAGCTACAGGGGCAGAGTTTCTAAGTGCTTACACTCCCCATTTTTGAAGCAATGGAAATCTGAGCATTTATTAGAATCTGAAGTGCTTCATGCTTTTCCAATTATAACTAAACCAAATAATCAATACAGAAACAAAGATTTACATCTCACAGAAGTGAGACTCTGATTCTGGTTCATTTTCTCAGTCAGACAGCAAGGAAAGAAAAAAAAGAGCCTCAAACTTGTAATTAACTCCAACTATAGGCCCAAAACCTTAAACTTGGCCAAGTTCTCTTTAAATTTAGAAGTGTGGGGGTGTGTCTTGAAAAAGCTACCATCAGCAAAACAGGAAAAAATTCCCTCTTCCCATCTCCACTGCCTTGCCTGCCCGATTCTCCAGGAAGGATTAAACTTTAGGTAGTTTGCATAAGCAATTTGTGTGCTTGGTTTCATGCAAAAGGTGTATAAACCACAAATAAAAACTTACCAGCCCTGTTCATTCTTATATTTGTAAGCAGCACCAAGAATGTGACATAATGTACCTCCAGCTTTGAAATCCATGAAGCACTTTGCCTGGAACCCAAAAAACAAGGAAAAACAGTGACATTGACTTCTGTGCAATTATTTTAAACAAATACATATTTGTTAGCTGAGTTTTAGACATAGAATATATCAAATGAAAAGTTAATTCTCAGATGAAGCACTGTGGGAGTTTGAGGTTCTCCTTTCAGAATGTTTTCTCAAGATTAAATGCATTTGCATTAAGCAGAATTCTTTGTGTTTGCAAGAACTTGATGTATCTGAAAGCTCCAAGTCCTTCATCAAAAAAAATTCCTTGTAGAGCTATAAAAATCCAAAGTACTCTTTGAACACCCATTTCATAGTAAATTAAACCTCAAATCATAGCTGTCAGGGAAGCAGCTCTTCATCTGTATGAGAACATCAAACCAGATCATCAGAAATGAGCACCTGAAGCAGAGATCAGATATTCCATATTCACATCCCTGCCCCACGGAAAGCTGTTTGTCAGGAGCTGCAGAGCCACGGTGCAGATCTGCCCTAAAACACCAAACACAGCTGTTTTTCCCTCCTAGTTTTACCAGAGCACACGTGAGTCACCCATTTCCAAAGCAAGAATTCCACAAATGAACTTCAAACAGGAGCACGAGGAGGCTGGAGGCTCCAGGAGTCCCACCAAGTCCTTCCTCTGAAAGGTTATTGAAAAAAAACCCTGTTTCCTGCACAGAAGCTCAATTTTTCTGATTCATTTTAGTTTGGAATTGTATATGCAGCTTTCCTGATCTCTCTGGTCAGCATGGTCGTGCTTGGGAAGAGGCAGCTGCTGCCAAAGTCATCTTGGAAATGGAGACAGATGGATGGGGCAGCTGAAGGCAGGACCAGGGAGAGGCAACGCCAAGATCTGCTTTGATCATGAATTATTTTCTGTTTCTCAGTAAATACGAAACACTAGCACAAGGCACAAAGCAGAATCTGGGGAGTTTTTTGGTGGCCAGGCTCTGGTTACCAGGAGCTTTCTGCTGGGAGCAGCACAGAGACCCCCCCAGACAGCAGCATTCCTGAAGATGCACTGAGGAGCTGTCTCCTGCTGGAAGTAACTGAGATCCAAGTGCTGTAAATTAAGCTGAGCAAATTTGACCAGATTAGACCTTTGAAGCAGCGAGAACAAACACAGGAACAACATCTTTATGATGCCACTGCAGCGTTTATTGCCCATTTTTAAGATAAGACAAATTGATTTAAGGCTCGGGAGCACTGCAATGGTTTATGCACTTGTGGAATGTGGGCAGGTTTATGGTTTGTGCTGTCACATCCAAATAAAGCTCTGCAAAGTTCCCTCAAAGTCCCTAAAGCTTCCCATTATCACCGAGGTATCAGGAGAGGTGGTGAGATCTTAATGGCACCTTGGGGTGCTGCTGGGTGCACTCTAAAGCACCAGGAGATTGATAAAATCCCAAAATGGTTTGGGATGGAGGGACCTTAAGGATCATCCAGTCCCTCCCTGCCATGGCAGGGACACCTTCCACTGTCCCAGGCTGCTCCAAGCCCCAATCTCCAGCCTGGCCTTGGACACTGCCAGGGATCCAGGGGCAGCCACAGCTGCTCTGGGCACCCTGTGCCAGGGCCTGCCCACCCTCACCAGGAAGGATTCCTTCCAATATTCACCTGGGAATTGTTCTGAGATTCACCCTAGCAGTTTGAAAAACCTTCCAGTGAAGGAGGGTGCACATCCCACCCCTCATGGAGAGGTTACAGGGGCAAAACACCTGGGAGAAACCCAGCAAAAAACAAGAAAGGCCCTATTCTGTCACATGGACCCACAACCACAGGAGTTCTTTCAACATTTGTCAGGCCAACTTCAGTTTCAATTGGCTTCAGCGTCTTACCTGGCTATAAATGATTCCAGCTTTGTGCATCCACCTATCCAGAACCCCAAGGGACGACCCCCAACGCCAGCACACATCCTGGGGCAAAGATGAGCACACCCCTCCCTGCTGATGCCACACTTACACACAGGCTTAGAACAATTGTCCTGGCCCACAGACCTCCCCTAAATCACCCAGCTGGGCTTTGGCACCAGGCTGCCATCCCTGCCCTCATCCCAGATCCCTCTGTCCCTCTGCCCTTCCCTGTCCTGCATCCTCTGCCCTCCAGCAGCTCTTTGGACCTCACGCTCCCCAGGACAAGATCCTTTGGGTGGTGGGCAAGGTTCCAGGCTGGAATTTGAAAGCAGCAGCCCTCACAATGTTGATACTGTTTCTGGCTACCTGTGTCCCAAGGGACTGGAGAACCATCCCAGACCAACCAGGTAACTGTGTGCTGCTGCTGCAGAACATGCCAAAGTCATTTCTCAGCCTTGGCAGCTTTACAAGTTTGGAGTTTAATCAACCAAAACGCCCGATGGGAGATTGTTTGCCTCAGAAAGTGCATTTTATTCACTCAGTTTAGGACGCACCAGTCTAGATTTGACTTAAAACTAATGAATTATGTTGAATTTTAGTAGAAATTTGTATCTTCCTACAGCATTCCAGAAATAATTTCAAATATACAGAGAATAAGGTGTATTACATAGAAAATCTGCATTGAGGGGAAGTGTGCTATTCCAGCCCTTCCAGAGGGTGCATCAGGAAGAGCCTGGGCTGGAGCAGGGATGTCCCAATGGCCTGGACATGCTCCAGCAGCACCAACACCGGAGCAAGAGCAGGACACGGAGCTGTGACAGCAGAGTGAGAACCCCAATACTCACAGGAAGCTTTGTGAAGGCAGGATTGGTGACATGTTTTCCAAAGGCATCTTCCTGGAATTGCAGCAGCTGCACCACCAGCCCAGACAGTGTTTTATTGGTAGGAGCATCTGCTTGAACGTACTGCAAGACACAAAGCACACGTTTATTGAGGAGAGGAAACTCGGAGTGAGGGCTGACTGGTGACACCCCAGCTCCCTCCAGCATCCAGAGACCAGAGTTTTAGGATTTTGGGATCCCTGCGTGGCTGGGAAGGTGGGGAGGGGGGTTTGCACAGGAGAAGCACCAAGCACAAACATTTTCCAAGCTTTAGGCTAAAAATCCAGGGCTCACCTGAGGCTCATGGCCAGCTCCTCAGGGCCGGGTTACAGACACAGATTAACCACTCCAAGCTGATCTCAGTTCCTAATAAAGGAACAGGATGGTGCTGCCCACACACACAGAGCTTTCTGCAGTAACTGCACAGCCTCCTGCTGTAATCAACTCCTAATTAATCCTCAGAATACCCCTTGGTATAAATAGGATGTCCTGCACAGAGGGAAAAGCTGAGCCACACAACTGCACTGGCGATGTTTTGGGACAATGTGAGCAGCTCCCAAGGTTCTGCTTCTAATAAAATGTGAATGCAGAATCACAGCATGGAATATTAAACCCCTCCCACGGTGCTGAGTTTTTGTCAATCCTAATGTTCAGTACTCACTCACTGGATGTCACCTCCTCGCTGTGCCAGACGACTTCCAAGAGGAGAACAAACATCACTTTTCCAGGTAGAACATGGAGCAATTTGAGCTCAGTCTCTCAGCTGGGTAACTCTCAGCCTTTGCTCTTCCCTCAAATCAGAGTCTTCTAAAGCCCCTTAAAAAACCCCTGTTTTGTGACCCAGAACCCTCAAAGTTTTAAAGGTGTGGTGCTAAATACCAGCCAAACCTAACTGAGCTTTGCAAAGCACCAGCCCCACAGCCAAAGACACCACAAAGACACTGAGTGAATGCAAACAATTATAGTTTCAGTGTGCGACCACCCCGAGATGCGAGTTCCTCCAGCACTTTCTCAGAAGCAGTCACATATCTGAGAAATTAAATCTTCCCAACTCAAAGGACACAAATTCCCGTGAGGCTCCTGAGGGTCCTGTCCTGTGTATAAATCCTGAACTAGAAACATGAGCCTGGAAAGAACTGAAGGCTACAATTTCAAAGCTGCATTTCAATTTGCCCTCTTCCCTCCCCCAGGAATTATGTTTTAATTACATCAGAATCACAGAATATCCTGAGTTGGAAGGGATCCACAAAGATCACTGAGTCTGACTCCTGCCTCTGCACAGGACTTTGGACAAGGGGCTGGAGTAACTGGACAACAGGGAGCAGCTTCTCACTGCCAGAGGGCAGGGTTAGATGGGATATTGGGAAGGAATTCCTGGCTGGGAGGGTGGGAAGGGGCTGGGATGGAATTCCCAGAGCAGCTGTGGCTGCCCCTGGATCCCTGGCAGTGTCCAAGGCCAGGCTGGATGGGGCTTGGAGCAGCCTGGGATAGTGGGAGGTGGCCCTGCCCATGGCAGGGATGGCACTGGGTGATCTTTAAAGTCCCTTCCAACACAAACCAGTCTGGGATTTTATGAACCTCCTTCAAAAGAACAAATCCAGAAGAGGTGGCATCCTTGTACTATTTTACTTTACTTTTTTTTTCCAGATTTTTTTTTCGGAGAAAAAGGAAAATTACATGAGAATACACCTTGCAAAGCCTGTTCTTAGACATGTTAACTTTTTCAGGCAATCATTCCTTTTCTTGCAGCTCCCATTTTTACCTCTTGCAGGAGGCACTGACAGCTGGAAGCTATAAAGGAAGACAACACCTTCTCATCCTACTCTGCACTGCCAATATCCTGTGAATCCTTTTAATGAGAAGCCCATTACCTTGCCTGAGGTTCCCTGAACAATAAGGGGGAAAACCCTTCAAAAAGAAGCCCAAGACTCCCCTCCATCATTTCTGCATCCTAACGAACAGCACAAATGGATCTTTAAACAGTAAAACACAGCAGACAATTTCCTGATCAATTCACAGTGGGTTTGAGGGACCATAGAGGGATCAAATCCCAGCAGATCTCCAGGTTTTCCCCTCATCTCCACAAAACGATCCTGCGGCAAATAAAGGTTTTTAAGCAATGAATTCCAGAGGACAGAATGATGCCCCGTTCCCTAAGAGGATTTTGCTCTCGTGCTGAAATGCCAAAACCCCACTGACACAGCAAAGAGTCTTTCAACATTTCCACAATAATTGGAAACACAAAAAGACCCCCACGTACTTAAGCAGAAAACGTGTGGTCAGAAACCAGAGTGCGAGCAGCAGCAGAGGGAATCAATTCTGCAGCCAGACCTGCACTGCAGCTGCCCTGAAAGCCTTTGTCACCGACGGGGGACAGATCCACACCCGGCTGTGATGTGGGCACTGACCTCAAATAACCACACCATGCTCTGTGGTGTGGGCCCGGTGCACACACCTTCCCCAAAACAAAGGGCATTTCAGCTCAGATCACCACATGAGAGCGAAAGGAAAACCCACACTAAAATGTTTCGATTTGGGTTACAACCCTCGTTCCTTTTCAAAGGTGAGAACACAAAAGAGCCGCAGAGAGAGAACCCTCCCCGGATTAAATCCGAGCCAGTCACGGAGGAGGCTCTTGCCAAGGACAGCAGAGCTCCAGACGCTCCCAGGGCAGGTGGTCCCCAGCCAGACCCGGCCGGATGGAACGAGTGCCCCCCCAGCAGCTGCCAGGACTGCCCGGGCCCTGCGCAGCGACATTCCTGGCAGGCAGGAACGGGATCCCGCGCTCTGCCCGCACCCCTGGCCCTACAGACACTCCCTGGGCATCGGGCCAAGCCCTTGGAGGAGCGGCAGCAGCTCCAGGGCTGTGGACAGACCCCTCTCCGTCGTGCAAGGGGGTCCCACTGCTGCCCTGCCCGCCGAGCTCCGAGTGCTGAGCCCGCGGCCAGCCCGTGCCCGGATCCCCTCTAACTCACTATTCCACTCGCTCGTTAAAAACCACAGCAGCCTCCTCCCTGCCTCCCAAAATCAACTCCTCCGGCCTTCTGTCGCAGAGGGGCAGAGCCGTCAGAGCCACCAGAGCTCCCACGTGTTCATGGATTGACTTGGATATGAACAACTCACCGCGATGGGTCCTCAGCGAGCACAGCTGTAAAGCAAAGGTCAGGGGCTGCATCCTTCATCAGGCAGTTGCTAAAAACCCTCCCAAAATACCTTGGAAAGAGGTTTTATAGACAGGAAATAACTCTGCTTTGGGATACCCCATTTTAATATGAGGGATATGGCTTACTGAGAAAGGAACTACCTAAACAATGCACAATGTTGGAGATAAATGAGCATTAATATAATAAACAGAGACTTGCCCAATTTATTTCTGAACTGTGAATTTCTAATTAACTATGGTGACGTCAAGGTGTCCATTAAAGTCTACCCAAATTACTTTGAACAAGGGATGGAGTAACAGGACACAGGGAATGGTTTCCCACTGCCAGAGGGCAGGGTTAGATGGGATTTTGGGAAGGAATTCTTGGGTATGAGGGTTGGGAGGCCCTGGCACAGGGTGCCCAGAGAAGCTGTGGCTGCCCCTGGATCCCTGGCAGTGTCCAAGGCCAGGCTGGACATTGGGGCTTGGAGCAGCCTGGGACAGTGGAAGGTGTCCCTGCCCATGGCAGGGGTGGCACTGGATGGGCTTTAAGGCCCCTTCCCACCCAAACCATTCCAGGATCCTGTGACATTGTTCTATTGAAGTCTGTCAGATCCCCCAGGACTCCAAAGCCACGACATGAACCCATTCCCAGCTCCCAGGAAAGCGAGGCTCCAACATCCCTACTGCATCCATACTGCCTGGGAAGCAGCTGGGCACCTCCTGCATCTCCTGATGCACAGCAACAGCACAAACTGACTTCCAGACATCACACACACAAACAGGGAGCAGGAGGGAGCCTGGAATAAATAATTTCATTACAACACTAATAATTTAATTTTCTGTCATTATGTTCGGTGCTCGTCAATGAGTTTTGCAAAGTCCAGTGTGAGTCTTCCACACTACTATTTAAAACATCTTCCTTTCTTAATTGTACTCTGGAGACAAAGAATTCCCCAGTATTTGTTGTACTCTGGAGACACGGAAAACTCTTCGATATTAAAGTCTTGTCTAATCTAGAGATAAAATGAGAAGCTCTGTAATTGCAGTTCTCTAACTCTCCCTGCCCCTCGGGACCTCTGGATCCTTGACTGACTTGAGCTCGGTGCTGCCCTTGGATTCTCTCCAGCTGGTCCCCAGTGTCCCTGGAGCTCCTGGAGCTGGACACACCAACAAAGATCTATTTTTAAGAGTATAAACTGGACAAAAGCCAGTTAAAATCACCATGTAACTCCCTGGAAGGAGCCACACACCTACAGCAGGATGAAAACAGGCACATGATGAACCAGAGTCCATTTACAGCACATCCAAAAGGGAATCAACCCTTCCCTGTGGAGTGTTAAGGCTCCATCTTTAAACACTGGTATCAGCTTTCTTGTTTCTCCAAAACAAAATTATTTTCCATTTTTAAAAAGGATTTTCACAGCAACATTACAAAATTCACTCACCCTGTAAAGTCTCCATAGCCCAACCGTAATTACCTTCCAGAGCCATCAGAAATAAATGTGTAATTTTTATAACCAATTTGAACAGAGGGGTTTTTCCTCGGCTCCCATTCCTGCACCACACACAACCTGCCCAGCCAGTAGAGAGAGACCCAGCCTGGCTGGGGGGTTTGGAGTCACAATAAACACTTTTCTGTGCTCAACGGGGCACCCAGACCCTCCTCCGAACAGCGGTGCTGCTCCAGGGGTCTGCTGGGATCCTGGGGGTGCTCAGCCAGGACAGGGAAAGGGAAAACCACAGCTCCTCCAAAGCGTGGGACTGCACACAACCACAACCGGAACGAGCCAAACTGCAGAAATATTCTGTTACATTTCCCTGTCAACACAAAGAGCTCGAGCTGCTGCTTCAAGCTGCACCCCACACACCGATCCGACCTGGAAGGAGCTGGAAAGACTGGAAAAACACACCCGAGCCCGAGCTGGTTTCACCCCACACCGATCCAGCTCAGATTCCCAGTTCAGATTCCCGTTCTCAGATTCTTTGCCACACAAAGAACCCAACCAAGGGACAAGCTCATCCATGGGTGATGGACACCGGACCTGCCGAGGTCCGGCGGGATGGCCCCAAAATTGGGAAAATACGGAGATTAAGGCACACTTGGGCTGCGCAGCATCGCCTGGGCACCGCTCCGATCCAACTAAAGCTCTTCCAGGATCGCTACAGCGCGGTGCGGACACGCTGGAAAGTTACACCGGGTCGTTTTTCACGGCTCAGGTATTGAAATGAAGTTATAACATCAGCACACGGCAAAAAAACACTTAAAGAAAGCGAAGCAACCGAGCCGAGCGAAGTGTGCGAGGAGGAAGAGGAGCCCAAGGGCACCAGAGCGAGCAATGACGCTGCCGCAAAGTGAACTCGGAGCAACACGCGGGGCTTTAACGAGCCCGGACGCGGCTCCCAACAGCACCCAAGGGATTCTGAGGGATTTTTCCTGCCTTTTTCCAGCACTCCCGACACCGCCGGGGCGCGGCTGAAGCGAAAGTCGGCCGGGCCGGGACCTGCCCGCACAGGAAAGTCACTGCCTGGGGCGAGCGGCACCGGCCGGGGCCCCGCGGCCGCGGACAGCGGGAATGTTCCCGGGGAGCACCGGGGCTGCCCCAAACACGGCCCTGGACACCGGCCGGCGCCGAGGGAGCGGAAATGTCCGGGGGGCTGCCCCCGACCCGGCCCCGCGCCCGCCGCAGCGGCGAGATCG
>VZRO01001748.1:42231-67080 GCA_013397915.1 Daphoenositta chrysoptera | reverse complement strand
AGGGAGGGGCGAGCCCGGGCCCGCGGCGGGGCGGGGGAGCCGCCACATCCCTCCCTCCCTCCATCCCTCCTTTCCTTCCCGCGGCTCCGCCGGGACCGGGATGCGCGGCCAGGGAGAGGAGCCGCCGAGCTGCGCAGGTACCGGGGGCAGCCGGGAGGGACCGCGGAGCTGCTGTGTGGCCGCGCCGGCAGCCCTTTGTTGGCCGGAGTTGGGTTTCCCCGGTGATTCCCCTCAAGGTCGCCGAGCCGGGCCTGGGCGAAACTCCGGCCGCCTCCCGTCGCTGACGCGAGAGGAAAATCCCCCGTGGAGATGTGGCGGGGAGCGGGGATGGGTGGAGAAGCGCTCGGGCAGCGCGGGCCGTTAGGGCCGTTCCCCGCCTCTCCGTGCGCGGGATCCCGCTGGATCCACCTGGAGAGCCCGGGAAACGCCGATGGAGAGACGGACAGCTCCGGAACGTCAGGCCTTCGGCACTGCAGCGTCCCTAAAGCCGGCCAGGGGTGATGTCTGTGGCCAGAACTTGGAAGATTTTCCCCGTTTGGATGTCAGTGGTGCGTGGGTCCAGGTGGGAAGGCGGAATGCCTTCCCGCTGCTCGCAATCGTCACCGCTGTAAAAGAATGTTTAAAAGTCGGGTTTGATGTCGTGTTTTCAATCGCTTTTTGTTGGATTATGGAGTGTGGAGAACACTTGGAGCTTAGAGAGATGCGAGTGTTTTTGTGTCAGAGGTTGTGACTTGAACCTTTTTCCCTTTGAAAACCACTGTTTTGGTTTCAGTTTTCTTTCGTGGGCTGCATTTTGGAAATTTGGTGTATTGTTACAATAGAGCTTTTTCTTTTTTTTATCAACCCTCATATTTCTGTGTTCAGTGCTTCTTTCTCACCCTCCAGCACTTCTAAAGTTATTATTTTCTCTAGTTTCTGGATTCTTTGGGTCTTGGTTCCATTTGCCTTTCAGAAGCTGCTGAGCTTTATCTTGGAGTTCAGAGAGGGATGGTCTTTTAATTGTTACATTCAAGCTGTTCAACAGAGCAAATTAACTCCCTGCTAAAGCAAGTGCTGAACCACCCCAAATTATTGTTTAATGAACTGCTTCAGGTGTTGCCTGAGAAAAGGAATAAACCAGGATTTTTTTTTTCTTTCCTCTTCTGTAGTTCATCCCTCAGCACTTTTTTCAAATGTGTTTTCAGGCAGTCTCCGAGTACTTTTATTTTTGATCTTCAGTTCACTCATCGTCCCAATTTATGTGGTGGATTGACCATCGAAGGCTCTTGAGATTGGAGTGTGGTGATACCGGAATTGTTTCCAATAATGGATTTGTTTTGGATGAACAAATAAAAGCCCTCAGGGTCTCGTGAACCTGCCCTACCTGTCCAGCTGCTGCTTGAACACGTGGAGATCATAAATGTCATTTGAAAAACCTCTTTCGGAGGTCAGTTCTGAGCCCTCAGCTTGTGAGCTGATGTCTCGTTAGCTGTCCTCGTTTGGCTGCTTTGTTATTAGCCTTGGATACAAATACGGAAAAATCCACTCAGACCTGAGGCCAGCTTCAAAAAGTTGCTGTTAGATCCATGTTGTTATCTGAGGCTTCACTTTTTTGGCTTAAGTAGTGGGGTTTGGGGAGCTCAGTCACTTCCTCTTGTTCCTGAGGCTGACGTGCCCCTGCTGTTGGGTTTGCTCCAGGAACCCTCCTCTGTCACTAATTAAATTTTTCCTGTAGAACCACAGCAGAATTTGGGCTGGGCTGGAGCTCTGGATCCCTTCCTGGAGCAGGGCAGGTTCCTGACCAGCCCCAGTGGCTCCGAGGGAGAGCTTGGCCACTGCTCCTTCTCCTCAGCTGATCCTGATTGCTTTTGGAGGAGCAATTGCTCAGTTTTCCCATTTCTTAAGCTCTTGTTTAGCCAGGAACTGTGTGTGAGTTTTATTCTGTGTGTGTTGAAAAGGGCCGTGGTCAGGATTGCTGGGGATGGTTTAAAACCCCCCAAATTCCCCAGAAGCCATGTTTTGGTGTACTCCAAGCTAAGCTGCCAGGTGGAACCTTCTGTGTCTCCCTCCATCTCTGCACTGGAACATGTCTGGGCTAATTCCTTGTGAAATGGATATTGTGGACCCACAGGGCTTTTTTTCTTCCTTAGGGATTTTTTGATGTGTTAGAAACACTTCTGGATTTATTATTTGAATTTATTATATCTTGAGGAATTTTGTCTTTGCTAGTTTGTCCTTGGTGCTCATTTGTTGCTTTTCCAGGGAGCAGAATTGGAGAGAAGAGAGAAAGTAATGCATCTCCCCTGTCCTCCTTGAACGAGACTTTGGGCTGTTTGATTTGTTCTCTGGTACCTGAGTGTTTCCACTCCTCAGATTTGTTGGGTTTTGTGGGAGGCTGGGCCACTCCAGCTGGGTGGTTTGTTGGTTTTGGGGTCTGGTTTTTGTGGTTTTCAGTGTAGCTTGGAATTATCCTGGACTTTCACAATCAAATTAAGCTAAAGCATTCACTGGCTTTGAGGAACTTTAATTAGTTAATTGGCTTCTTTGATAGCCCCACCCTGACTTGTCTGCTCTCCAAGACAGGCTTTTAATACTCTTTCATGATCTCAGAGCTGTTTGGGTGTCATGTGTGGCTCAGTTTTGGGAGTATTGGGTTGTACTTCTTGTGCTCCCACTGACTCAATTCCCACCCAAACATCCACTCTCAGCTGTGACAGAGCTGAGACACTCCTTGGAGGAAGATGCTGAGAAATCCCATTTGGCAGGGAAGGGAACATTCTGCAAATCCAGTTCGGGGTTGTTTCTTTAAAAGCTCCAGGGGAGGGTTGGCTTCCTGCAGGATAAGATCCTTTCAGCTCTGGAACTGGGGCAGGAATGGGCTGAAGGTGATCCATCAGCCCTTGGCACAGTCAGAATGTCCTGCTGAATGTGGCATAGTCAGCTGGGGAGAAAACATTGCACCTTGTTGGGAATTCCAAACCTGAGCTGTCACCAGAACTGGGCTTTCTTAGTCAGAGATCCTTTTTTCCCCTGTGGAGCAGATTAAATACTTAGTCTTCACCGAGGAGTCACCTTAGAATGTGAGAAACTGCCTCTGTCATAGGTAATTGCATTTGGGGTGGGGGGGCATTAAAAAAATGTGCTTCTTGCACCTCTTATCCCATAATTTCCCCAGGTTATTGTTTTTGAAGGAGGAAACAGCTGGAAGCCAAATAACCAGGCTGGTGCTGGAGATTTGCTCTCTGCTTTTCTTTTTTTTTATTAAGTGAATTGAATGGTGCGTCTGGGAGTTGTGTTACTGCTCCTCCCTCCATTTGTCCCACCACTGTGGAGTGGAATAGAACTGTGGAGTGCCAAAATCTTGGACACTTTTCCAGTTTTCCTGAGCAGGCCAAAGTCTAAATATAGAGGAACTTGCTTAAGTAGATAGAAATAGCACATTTGCTGTATAATTACAGAAAATTGGCTCATAGATTTTTGTTAGGCTGAGACCATTTTCCTGCTCCTTTGGCCAATGTATAGAAGGTAATTCATGGACAAATTGTGGTCATAAATCAGAGTAATTCCTGCAGTTCCCCTGGTATTATCCAAGGCTACCGAAAGCATTTCTCAAGATCCATGTGGTTCTTCTGTGGTTTGCAAGAAGAAGAAGTTTCGAAACTGAGTGTCACCAGTGAATCTTCTGTGCTGAGCTGTGGATCAGCCTGCTGGGTTTTGCTGGAGAGGGTGATGGGATCAGCAATGGCTTTTTGTTCTCCCTTAGCCGAGAGTCGCCAGGCTGACAGTGTCAGGCCTGCAGTGGCACAGCAGAACTCTGCCTTCTCTGAATCTCCCAGGTTTCTCAGTTACTCAGCTTCCAGCTGGGCCCTTCTAAGACATCATGATGAGCAGCTTCTTGGAGAGCATCTCTTCCACGTGCCACTGTGACAGAGCCTCTCCTAAATTCTTCTTGCCTTGAACAGCTCAGGAAGTGTCCAAGGCCGGGTTGGATGGGCTTGGAGCAACCTGGTCTAGTGGAAGGTGTCCCTGCCCATTTGTTAAATAAATGAACGGAAAATCTTCAAGGATCTTTCCAACCCCAACCATTCTGGGGTTCTCTGCAGTTCCTGTGTGTCTTTATGACAGTAACTCCAGAATCAGTCTCCAGCAGAACATGGTGGCACATCTTGGTGATGCTGTAATGAGTGACTGTTGGCTCCTCGTTTCTCCTTGGATTTGGTGTCTCAGTCAGAAATTCCGGTTTCTGGTGGTACCAGTGATCTCTGTGGTTGCTTCTGATTCATTGCTGAAACTTGCCCTGAATTCCTGCAGGGGATTCAGAAACCCTCTAAAAGGGAATGCTCACCCCCAGGGTGGTTACCCGAGTCCTGACTGCCCAGGGAACTTGTGTGGGGTGAGGCTGAATGTGGGATGAGCTGTGCTTGCTGCTGCAGAGCAGGAGATCCCATCCTTTCTCCCTGTTCCCTTGTGCTGCTTTTGGTACCTGCAGGACTGTGCTGGCTGATTAACTTGTGAGCCCAGCAAAAACGTGTGTGTTCCCTTTTCCTGCCTTGTCTTTCTGTGGGATTAAGGCTGCAGATCATCTCCCTGCACATCTGGGTAGTGGGAGTGTTGGAGCCTGGGAGAAGGGGCAGCTGCCCCTCTCCTCACCAGGGAGCTGTGACACCTCCCTGTTTGTGAGGTGTAGGAATATCCAGAGTTATCACATTGATCTGATCTCGCTGGACCTGCTGCTGGAAAAAAAGGCCCTTCCCAGTGCTGGCCATGGCAGTGATGCAGGTGAGAGGAGTTGGAGCAGCTCCCTCAGTGCTGAAACCGATGGGGTTGGTCAGGGAGGAGGCTGGGATGGGAGGTGGGTGTGACATGGCTCTGTCGGTGGCAGTGGGATTTTATTATTGTTATTTTTTTAAATGAGTGATTTGATCTGATCATCAGCATCCCCTCCCTGCTGTACCCTGAGCAGCATTTTGCTGTGAGGGCAGGGGCCAGTCCCACCTGCCTTCTGTCCTGCTGCCTCTGGGGCTACTGCGTCTCCAAACACTGTTGGCAAATCTCTTTCCAGGGGATTCTCCAGGCAATTCAGACTAAACCACATTCCCAGGCTCTCATCCAGCCGTCTCAGTCATTTCAGGAAGAAGTCCTGAGGCATTTTTTCATGTTCCTACTGCTGGCTGGATCTAATGTGTAACTTGTGAGACCCTGGATTTAACCCATGGCTGGGGGGAACGTTGCAAACGCCCAAAGTGTTCAAAGTTGCTATTGCTCAGTTTGGTTTTGATACCGAGGGATGACAAACAGCTGGTGAGGAAACGGCACCGGCTCCGTGCTGTGCCAGCGGCTGGACACGAGCCCAGGTGTACCCAGGGGGGACCAGAGGCCGATGGCCCCTGGGCTGTGCCAGCCCCAGTGTGGGCACAGCCCAGGGCAGGGACTGTCCCCTGTGCTGGCCCTCCTGAGGGACCCCCTGGAACCCTGGGGGGAAGCTCTGGGCCCTTCCAGCTAGGAGAGACCTGGAGGGGCTGGAGCGTGTCCAGGGAAGGGAACGGAGCTGGGGAAGGGGCTGGAGAACCAGGAGAGGCTGAGGGAGCTGGGAAAGGGGCTCAGCCTGGAGAAGAGGAGGCTCAGGGCGGCCCTTGTGGCTCTGCACAACTCCCTGACAGGAGGGGGCAGCCAGGGGGGTCGGGCTCTGCTCCCAGGGAACAGGGACAGGAGGAGAGGGAACGGCCTCGGGCTGTGCCAGGGGAGGCTCAGGTTGGACACCAGGAGGAATTTCCTCGTGGAAAGGGTGGTCAGGCCTTGGAAAGAGCTGCCCAGGGAGGTTTGGAGTCCCCATCCCTGGAGGTGTCCAAGGAACACCTGGATGTGGCACTCAGTGCTCTTGGCTGGGGACAAGGTGGGGATTGGGCACTGGGTGGATTCAATGATCCTGGAGGTCTTTCCCAACCTCAGGGATCCAGGACCTCGCTGATGCCTGGAGATGCTGTAGGTGGACACTGGACCCCTCTGGCTGGTCCCCTCTTGCTCCCCTCCAAGCCCCAGAGCCGCAGGGAGCCGGTGTTGGAACACGCCTCTGAACGGGACTGCACAGGAACTGGGAGACATTTAGTTCATCTTTTTTCTTTTTTCCAGATTCCAGAGACTTACTAAAGGAATTTCCACAGCCTAAAAACTTGCTCAACAGCGTGATTGGCCGAGCCCTGGGCATTTCCCATGCAAGGGACAAACTGGTGTACATCCACACTAATGGGCCAAGGAAAAAGGTAATCCCGTGCTGCTGAAAGGGTGTTGGACATAGCACGGGAAGGGAGCCATGGAACTGCTAATCCTGCAAATAACTTTCCTAGAGAAAATCATAGAAGAGTTCTAATTCCACGTAAAAGTTTCAAACAAGAAATATTCTCCCTTCTTCCTATTTTTCCTGATCTCCATATGCTTTAAAAGTGTATAAATGCAGTTGCTGTTTCTCTTTTTGTGTGCATATTTTTTTTTAAGTGACTTGCTGTATCTGGCCTTTCTCAGCAGAAAGACACAGAGTCTGCACTTAAATGTGCTTAAAGGTGTCCTACTGCCTTAGAAAATTAAGATTTAAAAGCTGTATTCTAGCCCTTAGGAACCCTAGATTTGATGGTGGATTCCAATAGAACAAATTCCGAAGCCTAAAATGTCCAATTGCCACCAGAAATTTGCAATGGAGGGAGGCTTCTAATAGTACTAAAGAGCAGAATGAAATACAGCCTGTTTGTTTGTTAAATGAAGCAGAGGAATTCCAAGCAAACAGTTTCCCAGGTAGTTTGGGATGTCACTGGGATGCCAGAGGCCCAGGTCCCAGTCTGGGCTGTGAACCGAGCAGGAATTCTTACCTAATGGTGCTCCATGGTCAAGGCTTTGCCTCCTCCTGTCACACCAGCTCTCATTCCAGAGCTGAAAGCCCTTTCCAGCTGAAGTTTAACTGTAACCTACATTCCAGGAAAAGACTCAGTTCTGATGGATGAACATTTTCCAATAACATTCTGTCTAAAATTTCCCAGACAGTTTTTATTGCCACATCCTTTTTAAGCATCCCTGGATTTTAGGGGATACATTAGTAATGTTACTTTAGAGTTCTTCATTATTTGTGTTTGTTTTTCTTGCTCTTTCTCAAGCAGTAGTGAAGTTTCTTAACTTAAATTTTGGAATACCATAGCCAGTGCCTCATCCCTAAAATTTGGAATACCCCAGGCAGTGCCTCATCTCTTTAGTTTGTGTAATTGGTTCCCATTCTTGCCAGCACTTAAATGTGGAGAGTAACTTCACATTAAAACGAAAAAACTAAACCAGGAAAACAATAAATGAGATAAAGGAGCCCTGGGAAGAAATGAGGGTTGGCTCACAAAGAAAAACAACCCAAAAAACAACCCAGCAAATGTGAGCAGAAGGACAGGTGAGAGCCCGGAGAGGTCTTGTTGGACGTGAACAGGGGGTTTGTGAGCACTTGGCCTTCTGAGACACCTTTTTTCCCCAGCAGGTCTGTGCTTTCCAGGCAGAGCCCCGAGGCAAAATCCACAGCAATTCCCTGCAGAGAGGCAGGTTCAGGGGCAGGAAGGCAGCCAGCCAGGTGCTGGAGAGTCAGGAGCCTGTGCTCCAGCCTTGGAGGTTGGGCTTTCCCAGCAGATCCATTGCCGCCTTTCATCTGTGCTGCAGAAACAGGAGAGAATTCCTTAGGCATTTCCCTCCTGGAGCCTTGTGGCATCTGCAGGGCCGGGAGCCAAGCAAGCTCTTGGTTTGGAGCACTTCTTTGAAGAGGGCAGGCTTCAGCTTTCAGCATTCTCTGCAGGTTTTTTGTGCTTCCCTCCAGGAGGATGCTCCCGTGCAGGAGCTGTGGTGGGACTGTGGTTCTGCCAGTGCTTGTGTTGGGCTGGAGCTGGGTGTTCCTGTGCCCGGTGAGTGCTGGAGTGCCTGGGAGCTGAGGCAATCCTGTGCTGCTTCCATTACAGTGAGGAAGCAGTTGGGAAGATTTCCTTGCTCTCACAGCTGGAAGGGGTTGGAGAGGGGATCTTGCTCTGGGGCATGCTCTGGTGTGCTGCAGTGTGCAGAGGGACAGCCCTGGAATGGAATTGTTCCTGTAATGGCCTCCTGGCATTTATCCCTCGAAGCTGACACACTGTGACACTGCAGCCTGTGCTGGACCTCAGCCCTGCAGCTCCTGTGGGGCTGTGGCACCTCTGTGCCCTGCTCAGCCTTTTCCTTCAGTGCTCCTGGAATGGAGCTTCCCGTGAAGGGACCAGACAGCACGTTGTTCACAGCTTTCTTCTTTCTCTTCTTTGCCTGGAGTGCAGAGATGGTTGGAGTGGGTGTGCTCTGGTGGAGGGGAGAGCTTGCCCTGGCTCACTCTGTGGTTCTCCTTGCCTTTCAGAAAGTCACTCTGCACATAAAGTGGCCGAAGAATGTGGAAGTGGAGGGCTATGGGACCAAGAAGATCGACGCGGAGCGGCAGGCGGCAGCTGCAGCGTGTCAGCTCTTCAAGGTGAGCTCTGCTGCTGCTCAGCCTGGCCCAGCACACCCTGCAGTGTGCAGCCAGCCTGGCCTGGTGATGGGAACTCTTTCTTCTCTCTTTGCCTGTGCACTCCTTTAGTTGGCCCCTCTGTTAGTCAGGGCTAGAGGGTGAAGTCTTGAGTCTGAATCCATTTGAGCTTAAAATCCCACTTGCTTCAGGTAGTCCTGGTCTTTGTTCCTTTTGTCCTGGACCTTAATCAGCTCCTTAGTCTCAGCATCTACAGCGAGTAGAGCTTCCCTCAGGTGGGAAACTAACTCCCACTTCTGCCAGCGCAGCTGGGTGTGTTTGCAGCTGTAGGACCTTCAGAGCCCCCTGTTTCCTCTTCATCAAAGCCAGTGCCCTGGGAAGGGAGGGCAGAGCCCAGATTCCCGTTGGTACAGAGCAGTGGTGGGGGAAAGTTCAGAGTTGCTGGAAGTGCCTTTCCTCGCTCTCTCTTTGCGTGGGGAAGGAGCTCCTGCCCCGCTGTCCCCAGCAGGGTGTGGGTTCCCAGAGCTGCCCTGTGTCTCTCCCGCAGGGCTGGGGCTTGCTGGGCCCCCGGAACGAGCTCTTCGATGCGGCCAAGTACCGGCTGCTGGCCGACCAGCTGGGCTGTCCTGATGAGCGCTGGTGCTCCGAGGGCAAGTGGCGCTCCAAGTCCGGCCCCTCCCTCGCCGACCTGTCCACCTGCTGGCGCCGCATGGAGCCCGACGAGGCCATCCAGCCCATGGAGCAGGGCAGGATGCCCAAAGCCATGAGGAGAGAGGAGCTGGAGGAAGGGGAGCTGGAGGAGGGGGAGCTGGAGGAGGGGGAGCTGGAGGAGGAGGCGATCGATGTCTCGGATTACCTGCCCATGGCACACCAGGATGCCCGGACCCCGGGCAGAGACGCCAGGTGGGTCTGGGTGGGAATGCTGAGCCAGGGCAGAGGGAAGGGAGGGTTTTCCTGTAGCTAGCGGGGGGCTGGAGATGGGCCAAAGGAATACTGGGGCAGCGTGGTCTTGTACCTGGCTCCCATCCAGGAAATGCATAGACTTCTTCCCTGCAGCTCTGCCCTCTGGAGAGACTGCTGTCACTCTTGTTAGCTGCCTTATTCTTCTGTGCTTAAAGACATTTCCGTTCCCAGAAGTGGTGCGTGTGCACTTACACCAGGCTTTGACCACCCTGGTTTTGAGGGCAATGTTAAATATGCTCCTTTTCATCCCCATAGCTGCTTGCTTGGCTTTATGGGCACAGATCTTGGATTTCTAATAGGCAGCAGGAGCACGATCTGTAAGAGATGATGGTGGTTATTTAAGTGATGGGGTTTTTTATTCAGAATTATTTATTAATTAAATCTGTTTAGATCTGTTTGGTTTGTAGCCTTGGTGTAAAGGTTTGATCATTCTGTAGTAGGTGGCTTTGTTGGGCTGGGTGGTTGTGACTGACAGATTTTAGTGGCAAGGGACAGCTGGACTCTGCACATGACCAGAATTACCTGGGCTTTCAACTGAGTAGTTTCAGACCTCAGCAGCACTCCTGGAGTTGGGTAGGTCTGAGCACAAATGGGCATTTGTACATCCAACTCTGGTCGTGTTCCATGCAGCCGAGGAGGGAGTTCCATTGAAATGACAGACGACAACACCGCCATCCGTGCCCTGACACAGTTCCCACTTCCCAAAAATCTCCTGGCCCAAGTGATTCAGATTGCAACCTCTTCCTCCACAGTCAAGGTAAGGTGCTGTTTGGCCTCTGCCAGGGACAACGCTCAGAGGCTCCAGCTGGAATCCCTTTGGATGCTTAGTTTGGGCAGCAGAACTGGGGAGATGAGGGAAGTTAGAACTAGACCTAGAGAAATCAGTATGAACAGCAGAGAAAAGTCTTTGTGGTGAGAAATGAGGGAATGTCTTAATAGAACCTTGAAGAATGTTGTTCCTGAGGCCAGGGCAGTGGAGGAGCTGCTGTCTGAATGAAGGAGATGTGATCTAAGGTTTCCTTTCCCCCATGTATCTTCAACAAACACAAGTTTGTGTTACTGGGAGCGATGTGTAACTTCTATGCTGATGGAATCTTTGCACAACTTGATTCTTGCTGGTATCCGGTGATCCTCCTTCCTGGGATGTGTCACCCACCTCCTTCCCAGAGCTCGTGTGTTCAGCAGAAAGGAGCTGAGCTCCACCCTGAGGCTCTCAGGATGTTTCCCACAATTGCCTGCTTTCACTTTGGCTTAGACAGCGCCTTGTGAGCTGTGGAGTGGAGTTCAGTGCAGTAAACTTCTTCTAGTGCTCCATTAAAACAAATCCAAGAAAATCCAACAAATCCAGCAAAAAAACCTGTGGTGAAAAGTCGGGAGGGGCCACACGAGGAGTGGCTGAGGACACTGGGTTGGTTCAGCTGGAGCAGAGGACACTGAAGGCAGAGCTCAGCAGGGGCTGCAGCTCTTCCCAAGGGGCAACTCTGATCTCTGCTCCCTGTGACAGGGACAGGACCCGGGGGAACGGCTGGAACTGGGCCAGGGCAGGCTCAGGCTGGAGATCAGGGAAAGGTTCTTCCCCCAGAGGGTGCTGGGCACTGCCCAGGCTCCCCAGGGAATGGGCACGGCCCCGAGGCTGCCAGAGCTCCGGGAGCGTTTCGGCACCGCTGCCAGGGATGGACAGGGTGGGGTTGTTGGGGTGTCTGTGCAGGGCCAGGGGCGGGGCTGGGTGGTCCCTCTGGGCCCAGGCTGTCCCACGGAGCCCGGTGCTGTCGTTCCCTGCAGGAGTACATGCAGTTCCGCACGGTGGGCACCAAGACCAAGATCTGCAAGCTCACGCTGCGCTGGCCCTGCCCCATGACCTTCGCTGCCAAGGGCCGGCGCAAGGTGGAGGCCGAGAACAAAGCGGCAGCTCTGGCCTGTCAGAAGCTGAAGGTGAGTGCCCCTGGCTCCTGCATCCTGTGGGGATGTGCCTGTGGATACAGCTGCTCCCGCCTCGCTCGCTGGGTCTGAGCCTGACGGGATGCCAGAAACTTCTGATCTTTGACTTGCTTAATGAGCTAATGCTTAACGAGCTAATGCGTAATAAACATATATTTCCAAACCTTGGGATTCACAGCATGCCAGAACCACAGCAAGGGACTCAACAAGAGGGTTTTGTCAGGTCATGGCTGTCATGGCTGCTGTTCCTCTGATGGGTCTGAGACCTTGCAAGTGTCGTGTCAGGGCAGGTGGTTGGTTCTGGTGTGTCTGTGGGATCATGTCTGGTTTCTTGCTGTGGCAAGAAAAGCAGGAATTGATGGATTTGAGGTGGTAAGGAGTTGGCCTATCTGAACATGCGATCCAAGTGCTCTGTATACCAGCCCTTGGTGTGAGCAGCCTCAGACCTGATGGTGTTGTTTGCCTGTTCCCTGCAGAGCCTTGGCCTGGTGGACAAGAACAACAACCCCCTGAGCCATGCCATGTACAACATGACGTCCCTGCGGGAGCTGGGGGAGAACCAGAGGAAGCCCTGCCACATCAAAGTCCCTGAGGCCACCCTGCGCAAGATTGAGAACTACCTGAACCACGTAAGGCTCAGCCCCCTGAGGATCCCCTTTGCCTGATCCCATTTCACTTCAGCAATTGGATGTGTTTGAAAGCTTCATGTTAAAACATTGAGAGCATTAATGGTTTAATTGTTGCCACAAAAGCTGATCAGTGCCCTTTGGGGAAGGGAGACCCTTTCTGGGCAGTGGCCTTCCCTTTGGAAGACTCTGTCACTCTTAAGATTGAATCCAAAAATTGTGATTGATTTTAAGTTCAGCAGCTTTTAATCCCGTGAACATCTGGGCCAATGCTTTGATTTGTGTTGTAGACAATTCCTGACCTGTTGCTCCTTGTAGTTTTTCCTGTGGGATGTGGGACTGTTTTTTCTTTTGCCAAGACAGAATGTTTCTGGCTTAGCCAAACACTTGGGTTTTGCATAAGTTATGTGTCTGGGTGGTGGTGTAACTTGATAGTTTCCAAAAGTTGTCTTTGAGGGGCTGTGGCGTTGGAGAGCTGAAGTTACTGGTCTGTGTCTGTCAGTTCAGGCAGCAGCACTAATACCCCTCCTAAAATTGGGAATGCAGCAAAGAACACACAGCGGGCTGCCCAAATTAGTTCTCACTTTAAATAACCTCAGTTCAGAACATGGCTGAGTTACCTAAGATCTGAGGAGACCCTGGCAGAGCCTTGGCCAAGTCAGACTGGCCGAGTCTGTTCCAGGCACTTGTTTCTCTCTGTCCTTCTCTGGACAGTACTAACCTTGCTGTCCTTTGCCACCTTCCTCTCTCTCCCCCAGTATCCCGTGGACATCAGGGAGTCCAGGCCCCGGATTGCTGATGACATGATGAACCTGACCAAGGAATCTGGTGCGATCAGCGATGCGATCACGGGGAAGACCTACATCCCCATGCTGGAAGCAGAGGAAGTGCGCCTTAGCCAGAACCTGCTGGCCCTCTGGAAAAGGAGAGGAGCCTCCTGGCAGGAGAGCCACCCGCTGCCAGTAGACCCTCACAAGGACACCATCCTGTCAGCCATCGAGCAGAACCCCGTGGTGGTGATAGCAGGAGACACGGGCTGTGGGAAAACCACGAGGATCCCGCAGCTGCTGCTGGAACACTACATCCTGGAGGGCCGCGGCGCGCGCTGCAACGTGGTCATCACCCAGCCCCGGCGCATCAGCGCCATCTCGGTCGCCCAGCGCGTGGCGCAGGAGCTGGGGCCCAACATGAGGAAGAACGTGGGCTACCAGGTGCGGCTGGAGAGCAAACCCCCTGCCCGGGGAGGGGCCCTGCTCTTCTGCACCGTGGGCATCCTGCTCAGGAAGCTGCAGGGCAACCCCAGCCTGGAGGGCGTCAGCCACGTCGTGGTGGACGAAGTGCACGAGCGGGACGTGAACACGGATTTCCTGCTCATCCTGCTCAAAGGCATCCAGAAGCTGAACCCCGACCTGCGCCTGGTGCTCATGAGTGCCACGGGGGACAACCAGCGCTTCTCCCACTACTTTGGGGATTGCCCCGTGGTCAAGGTGCCGGGCTTCATGTACCCGGTGAAGGAGTACTACCTGGAGGAGATCCTGGCCAAGCTGGGCCGGCACCGGCACCGGCACTACGAGATCAAGGTGGGTGTGCAGCGTGGGGGGAGCTGTCCCCATTGCATGGGGCACTGGCTTCTGGCCTATCAGCAGGGGGAGAGTTTGGGCCTGGAACTGCTGCTGCTTCCCTGTTGTTGTTGGACACTGATTGCTTAGCTTTAATGCCATGTCAGTCCTTGTGAGGTGAAGTCAGCTCAGTAAAACCCCAGAGTATTTTGATTAAATTACGCATAAAGATGACTTCACCTTGGGGCCAAGTTGCTTTTGTCTCCCTTTAATGGGAAGTTTGACGTTTGAGTAGGCTGAGAGCTCGTTGCTGTGTGTACACAGACACAGAGTTGAATGTTTGCACACCCTGGGCAAGCCTGGCCCAGGACTGGGATGGTTGTGACTTCCAGCACTGTTACCTCAGTGCTCACCGTCCTGCATGACTGAATTCCCTGACTGCTGCTTTCTGCAACTAGTCCAACTGTTCCTCTGGAAAATGCCCTCCAGACGTGTGCTGTGCTCTGGGTAATCCTACACCACTGGTGGGTCATGGAGTCACAGAGTCACTGAGGTTGGCTGGCATCTCCAGACGTTTTCTGGTCCAACCTGCTGGTCTGGAGTCTGTCAGCCCATTTTTCCAGCCTGGAGAGATCCCTCCCTGTGGCTGAGCAAGTGTCTGGATTATCAGCCACTTCTCCCAGTGCTGGATCATCAGCAAACTCGCTTAGGGTATCCCATTGCCTCCAGGGCATTCTTCTTGTTTCTGTTGTGGCAGGGATTTTATCTGAGCTTAATTGGTCTGTTCCAAATTGCTGAGAGATACAGAAGATGCTGCTCGGAGCCTGATGGATTTGAACTCCCAGGTGCATGTGGCACAGTTTTGTCCACAAAAATCTCGTGGGAATTCTGTTACTTGTGAAGTGCTGTTCAGCAAGGTGCACAGATCTCAGCTCTGAGATCTGGACAGTGGGAAGGGACCGTGTATTCTCTGTGCACAGCAGGGAAAACTGGCAGCAGTTGTGACCAGAGCAGGTTCCAGATGGAGCCCAGACCAGGCTCCTGGCTCCAAGTCCTGGGCAGGCTGTCCAAGTACAGGCATTCAGTGTCTGCAGAAGGTGCTCAGGAGGTGCCCTGTGCCGTGTGCTGACACCTCCCTGACCTGCCTGTCCTGTTCTGCCCAGCAATCCGACGATGAGTGCGTCCTTGACCTTGACCTGATCACCGACCTCGTGCTGCAGATTGATGCCCACGGAGAGCCAGGTGGGTCCTGCCTCGCCCCAAACTCTTCCTTCTGCTGTGGGGAGAGAAAGGGAACCCCTCCAGAAACACCACAGTGCTGAGTCTCGTGCAAGGGCTCCTTGAATTCCTGCTGATCCAAGTGGTCTCGAGCCCTGTGGCACAAGCAAATTCTGAGTCTTTGGCTAAGACAGGGTTGGACTCTTGGACTCCTCAGTGTGCTGGGCAGCTGTTCCAGGACTGTCTGTGCTCCAGTACTGGCAGCCTTGTGCTGCACAATTGCTTTTTTTGTTGGAGCCCCATCCCTGTCCAATACCCTTGCCTGGAAGGTGATGTTTTTGGGAAGAAGGCAGGACTCTCAGGTGACTTCCAAGAGATTTAAGTGTTTAAAAGCTCGTGGCTATTCACTGTCAAACTCCAGGTAGCCTGGTTGCTTTCTGCCCTGGAAACCTGTGTCTCCAGCTGGGGAAAAGCACTTGGATTTTGAGGCCATGCATTCTTCATTCCGGTGTGTTCCAGGTGGGATCCTGTGCTTCCTCCCTGGCTGGCAGGAGATCAAAGGGGTGCAGCAGCGGCTGCTGGAGATGCTGGGCTCACAGAACAGCCGCTACCTCGTCTTGCCAGGTGAGAGGGCAGGGCCAGCCCCTTCTTCCCAGGATTCAGGAGAATCTGGGACAGTTGGCTCGATGTGCCCCTCCAGCTTTGCTCTGGTACTGAGCTGGTGAGCTTTGATGTCCCAGCTGTGTAATGGTGTGTGGTAAGTGTGAGTAACTCCTCCTAGCAGAGGCTGAGTAACTCCTGTGTGTGATCAAAGAGAGTGGCTTCCCGTTTGCCTCCAGCAATTTGGAATTAGGCAAGGGGAAAGCAGCTCAGTTCTGCAGTGCTGTAGCTGCATGCTGAGCCTGCAAAGAAAAGATCTCAGTACCTGTTCTGTGGGATGCAGGTGGACCCAGAGCTCAGCTTTGATCAGTGAATTTAACATTCCTTGCCCCAGGAGGAAATTTATAACAAAAGCCAGTTTTGCTCTGCAAAGCTCTTAAGGGTTTTGGCATTTTTTATTTCTTTTTTAGCAGCTCTGCCCATTCAATGTCAAACCAGGCCAGGCAGAGGCAGAGCTTTGAGCAGCTGGGCTGTTACTAAGTGCAGGTGTTGTTTGGTGGAAGGTGCCCGTTCTCCTCTGCCGCTGCTGGGGATTCCTGCGCGCCGCTGAGCTGTGACAGGGCAAAGCTGGGACACGGGACAGCCACGGGCCCTCGCTGAGAACCACTTCTGACGGAGTGGACCCCTGTGGCAGTGAGGATTCCCCATTCCCCTGCCCCAGGGGACTTCTGAGGAGGGGCAGCTGCAGAACCGGACTGTGGGAGGGAGTGGGATTTCTGCCAGGGTATTCCTGGGGTGCTCTGGGACAGGAGGTGAGCAGAGCTCCTGCTCCTCCTGAGCCACAGGTTGAAGCAACTGAAATGCGGCCTTCCCAAATGACTTGTGGAAGGTTTATCCTGGGGTCTGGCTGGCAGGAAGCTGCTGGCTGTGACCATTGGCAGCTGATGTCTCCATTTCTGGCCCCCGTCTCCGGAAGCGGGAGGTGATGGTACAAGAGAACCTCAGCCAGGCAGGACTGACTCTGGTTTGATTTCTCAGTGCACTCCAACATCCCCATGATGGACCAGCAGAACATCTTCCAGAGGCCTCCGCCGGGCGTCAGGAAGATTGTCCTGGCCACCAACATCGCGGAGACCTCCATCACCATCAACGACATCGTGCACGTGGTGGACAGCGGCACGCACAAGGAGGAGCGCTACGACCTCAAGACCAAGGTACTGCTGCCTCGCTGCCTCTGACTCGTTTGGGACACTCTGGAGCAGAGGGCTGTGGTCACAGGAGCGTTTGAGGTGCCATTAAGGGGATGGTGGAGCTGCTTCCCATTTGGCCCCTGGGGCACAGGCATTGTGTCCCTGTTTGGGGACAGTGTTTGACTCCTCATCAGTGTTTGCTGTGTCCAAGCTCTGGGCCAGGCTCCCCATCAAATTCTGAGTTTTTTCAAACAAATTTAAGGCAAATCCTACTCCCTTCACAACTCTCTGTTTCACCATAGAACATCTGTAGCTGTTCTGTTTGCTTTCAGCCCTTTTCTATGATTTCATCAAAAACCTCCTGCAGGCCCTCACAGGGCAGCCCTGACCCGTTAGATCCTGCTCTTGTTTCCAGCTCTTATGGCCCAATCCCACAGCCTGTTCCTCAGCTTTCTGAGGGGGATCTGCTGCCCCCAGGGTCTGTTTCTGGCAGTGCTGGGCCCTGGGAAGGCTCTTGTTTGTACACCTTTGTAATAACGAGAAGGCAACTGTGCTGCTGTTTCTGTTGGGAGAAGGAATTCCAGCAACATCCCTCTGTCCCTGTTCTAGAACATCATCTCCCAGGGCCAGGTGGCCATTCACTCCTTGGAGCAGTTTTGGTTTAAACCCAGCCCTTTGATAATACCCAGTTTTATCCCAGTTCAGAATGCAGACCCTGAGGCTGGGCTGGGATGGGGAGCCCTGGGATGGGGCCTGGGACAGGTGTCCAGCAGGTGGCATCTGGGTCCCATCCATGCAGCCCTGGAGCTGCTGCTGGACAGAGACTGGCACTGCAAGAGGCAGGAGAGTGGGAAAGGCTTCCCTGGCCCTTTGGGACCATTTACCAGCTGTGAGGAGTCTGAGTTCTCTTGGCTGGGTGTAAAGATGGCAAAGAGAGAGATTGGATAAGGGCCTGACAGGACAAGAGGGAATGGCTTCCCACTGCCAAAGAGCAGGCTTAGATGGGATAGTGGGAAGGAATTCTTGGCTGTGAGGATGGCGAGGGGCTGGGATGGATTTTCCAGAGCAGCTGCCCCTGGATCCCTGGCAGTGTCCAAGGCCAGGTTGGACGGGGCTTGGAGCACCCTGGGATAGTGGGAGGTGTCCCTGCCCATGGCAGGGGTGGAATGGGATGGGCTTTAAGGCTCTTGCAGCCCACGCCAGTCTGTGATTCCACGGTGTGAACAGGATAGAGCTGTGGGAACACTGACCCTGCTCTTGTCCCCACAGGTGTCCTGCCTGGAGACCGTGTGGGTGTCCAAGTCCAACGTGGTGCAGCGGCGCGGGCGCGCCGGGCGCTGCCAGTCGGGCTTCGCCTACCACCTGTTCCCGCGCAGCCGCCTGGACAAGATGCCCACGTACCAGGTGCCCGAGATCCTGCGCACGCCCCTGGAGAACCTGGTGGTGCAGGCCAAGATCCACATGCCAGAGAAAACGGTGAGCACAGCTGGCTGCAGGGAATGAGCAGGGTTCATGGAGCCCCAGGGATGGGAGCTGGAAGAACTCAGAGTGCTGATTGCTTGAGTTCTTGCTTTGCTAAATGGGTGCTGTCCTGGGAGGTTCAGACCAGGAAATGTAGATCCCTGAGATTACAGAGTGTGTCTGGAAGACTTGAAGGAATGGAGAGGGCTGAGCTCATATCCCTGGAGGCAAACAAAGAGGGAACTGTGTTGCAGTCTGGGTTCTCCAGGGCTCTCCCACATACCTGTATGGGAAACAGGCTCACTTTTTCCCTTTTCCCTTCCCTGCTGTGTTGCAGGCAGTTGAATTTCTCTCCAAGGCTCTGGACAGCCCTGACATCAAAGCTGTGGATGAAGCTGTGATCTTGCTGCAGGAGATTGGTGAGTTAATTGTATGTTCTGCAAACATGTTTGCTGTCTAAACATGTTAGGTGAGACTTGGCACAGGCTGCTGTGGGGCAGACTGGGCAGGATTGTCCCAGGATGTGGATGGCAGTTGATAGTGACTTAACCAAACCACGTGCCCTGTGCTGTTTTATTTCCTATACTGCTTTGCTTAAAAATTTGGGATAACTTTCCAAAGTTAAAAAAAAAAGGGGGAGGCGACAGAAAGAAGGGAAGTGGTGATCTGGAGCTGAGGGCTGGGGGACAGAAGGAAGGGGAGTGGTGATCTGGAGTTCAGGGCTGGACCTTGTTGACGGTCCTGTGGCTGTGACAGCTGTTTCTCTGTCCTAAGCTCAGTTAGACCTGGGGGGTTCTGGGTGCTCATTGCAGACCCCTGTCCTTGTGCCTCTTCTGGAGGCTGCCCCAAATCTTCCCAGCCCCGGCAGTTCCCAAATCCCCTGTTCTGGCTGCTCTGGGAGTTGATGGATGTGCCACTTGGGTGTCTCTCCTGCAGGAGTGCTGGACCAGCGGGAAGCCCTGACCACTCTGGGCAAACGCCTGGCCCAGATCTCCACGGACCCTCGGCTGGCCAAGGCCATTGTCCTGGCCTCCATCTACCGCTGCCTCCACCCCCTGCTGGTCATCGTGTCGTGCCTGACGCGGGACCCCTTCAGCAGCAGCCTGCAGAACCGCGCCGAGGTGGACAAGGTGAGGAGCCCCCGGCACAGGTGGGGGGCGGGGGGCGGGGGCTGCCCGTGGCTCACCTGTGTCCCTGCCCCAGGCCAAGGCCGTGCTGAGCCGGGAGAGCGGCAGTGACCACCTGGCCTTCGTGCGGGCGGTGGCGGGCTGGGAGGAGGTGCTGCGGCGCAGGGACAGCCGTGCCAGGGACAACTACCTGCAGGACTACTACCTGTACGGGCCCAGCCTGCGCTTCATCAACGGTGAGTTGGGGCCATCCTGCCCCAGCCTGGCCCCACATGGCTGCTGCACAGGGAGGGACACGGGGCACAAATGGGCTGTGCTGGGCTGACGGCCATGGCACCGGGTAGGGTCTGGCTTTGGCCTAGGACAAGTCTCCTGTCCCAGCCCAGGCTGGTGCTGCCCTGCACAGGTGACTCATTCCGTGGGGGGAAGGAGAGGGTGAATCTCATCTGTGGGGCTGTCTCCTCCCTCCAGGCCTTGTCAAGCAGTTCTCTGAGAACCTCTACGAAGCCTTCCTGGTGTCATCCCCGTCCGACTGTACCATGCCCTCGTCCGTGTGTAACCAGTACAGCGAGGAGGAGGAACTGGTCAAGGGCGTCCTCATGGCTGGGCTCTACCCCAACCTCATCCAGGTACTGGCTCTGCCATCGCTCTCTGGGGGCTGCTGTCAGAGCGGGTGGCACCACGAACTGCTGAGGTGCCAGAGATGCTTCTGCTCTCTTGGGAATGAGTGTCCAAGCCAGGCCTTGTCCCTGATCCCTACTAATGAGGAGTGGCCATCCCAGCCTGTGTTGGGTTCTCATCACTTAGTCTGGGAGCTGCTGAGTAGCATTTTTCTCCTCTTTGCTGCCTGAGGTGGCATCTTTCTCCTCCTGTTTTCTGTCCCTTGCGTGGCACGGGGTGACTGCCAGGTGTGGTCACCCAGGAACGCGCTCCGCTAAGCCATGGAGCTCCTGGGCGTGCAGGGACATCATCTCCCTGTCAGGGGTGGCTGCCAGGGCTGCTGCTGGGGCAGGTTGTGACAGTCCCTTCCCATGGCAGGTGAGACAAGGCAAGGTGACACGCCAGGGGAAGTTCAAGCCCAACAGTTACGCGTACCGGACCAAGGCCGGCACCGTGCTGCTGCACAAGTCCACCATCAACAGGTGGGTGAGCGGGGAGAGGGGTCCCACGGGGCAGCGGCTGTGCCGGCCCGGCCGGGCTGACGGAGCTGCTCCTGCAGGGAGGCGTCCAAGCTCTACAGCCGCTGGCTCACCTACTTCATGGCCGTCAAGTCCAACGGCGGCGTCTTCGTGCGGGACTCGTCCCAGGTGCACCCGCTGGCCGTGCTGCTCATGACCGACACCGACATCCACGTGCGAGGTGAGTGCTCCGGGGCCGCCCCGCCTGCTCCAGCTGCTCCCTGGCCCCAGTTCTGCTTCCCAAGGCTCTTGGGCTGGCCACGCTTTGCTGTGCTGGGGCTGTGGAGGTGATTTGTTTGCGAGCTGTTTGTGGCTGCTGCTCTGCAAGGAGACAAAGCCAGCCCCGGCAGGCTGAGACTGAGGGCTGTGCCTGGAGCATCATGGGGGAAGGAGCTGAGCTGGCACGATCCCACTTGTCCCTGGGGATGTGTCCCTTCAGCCCGTGGGGCTGTGGCAGTGCTACAGTCGGGCTCCAGCCTGCAAGCTCAGTAGGGCTGTGCTGTCAGTCACCTCCTGTGGGAAACGGGGAGGATCCCAGTGTGTGCTCGGAGCTGCCTGGCTTTTGTGGGAACTGTCGGCCCAGCTGAGTCCCTGGACTGGGCTAAAATGAGTGTGGGGAGGAGCTGCCCCAGGGGCAGTGGAGGAGCCCGAGCAGCCCCGCTCACGCGCTCTCCCTCCCCCAAGATGACGGCTGGCGAGCGACGGTGTCCCTGACGGACAGCGACCTGCTGGTGCTGGAGGGGGACTCCTACACCATCCGCCTGCTGCGCGACTTCCGCGTGTCCCTCTCCAAGATGGTGGAGACGTGCCTGTGCTACGAGATGGCCGCAATCCCCGGGGACCTGCACCACCAGCACAGCCAACTGCTCGACATCCTGGTGGATCTGCTCAAGGGCCCTCCCGGCAGCTTCGGCTCTTAGGCAGAGCTGCAGCCTCGTGTGGGGACTTGTAATTTGTATAAAGATGTTCACAAATGTTTATTTAAATAAAGTTCTATTTATCCCTTGTGAAGTCATCTCTCTCCATCCTAGAAGATTAATGTTGTCTGAATCTCCTGCTGTCGGCTCCGTGCATGGTCACCGCGTGGGAAGAGCAGCGCAGTCCCGCCGGGAATGGACTGGGAGTGCCGACGGACCCCGGCGCCAGCTCCATGGACGCCCACCCGCCTCCTCCGCTCATCCCAGCGCCAGTCCCTGACTGGGAACAAGGACACGGCTGCTGCGGGCCCTCCTCCGCCCCCTCCCCACGGGGCCGGGCTGGAGCTGCTCCGGGGCCAGAGCTGCTCCGGGCGCAAGAGGAGGACGGATGTCCCGGCTGTGCCAGGATCGTGGATCCAGCAGCTCCGGCAGGGAGGGGATCGCTGATCGTTGTCTCTCCACTCTCCACATGGAGGAAGCCCCGAAAGCACTGGATGGAGAGGAATTCCACGCGGGATCCGAGGGGCCCTGCCAGCCCCAGCACAGTCGTGGCGTCTGAGTGTGAGATGTGACTCGTCCTTCCCAACCTGCCTGTACTTCTCGTCCTCTTGCATTGTTCCTATGATTTTTTTTTAAATTCCTGTTCTCCCCATGTGGAGGAGGCCGGATCCCTGTCCCTTGTGCAACACAGGACGTGATTGTAGCTGCCAGGCTGCCTGTGAGCGCCGCTCCTGCGGGAAGCCAGGAGCAGAGGCACAAAATTCTTTGTTTTCTATGAACAGGGACCATATTTCTGTGGAAGGAGGATTGTGACAGGCACAGCACTCACTGAGGAATCTGGAGTTTAATCCCAGCTTTGCCTTGGATTCTCTGTCCGAAGAAGACAGTGACCTACCTCACAGGGCTGTTGTGAGGGTCGGGGTTTGTAACGGGAGCCCTCGGGCCCAGGGCTGTGCCCCCCCGGGGCCTGGGCTCCTTTCTTTTTATTCCCATTTCTTACGCTCTTTGTACCTGCAGCCGGGAATGGGAGCGAGGCTGTTTCCATGGCTCAGGGGCTCCTGCCCCGTGCCCCCTGGGGCCACCCTTTGGTTCTCCCAGTTCTACCATTTAAGTTACTGCTCATGGGCTTCAAGGCGCCGTGGCTGTGCCAGCACAAGGCCCGGGGGGGCCCTTCTGAGGCTCCGCTCCCCCGGCCGAGGGGACGCCGGCGCGGGGCCCTCGGAGTCCTGCAGCCTGGGGTCACTCCAAACTGCTCATCTTCATTTCACTTGCTTGAGGTTGTCACTATTATTTGACCAGTGTTTGTTTCTTTTGGCCTGTATAATGGGCAGTATGGTTTTCCCTTCCAGCAGGTTTAAAAAAAAGAAAAAAAAAGACAAAAAAAAAAAAAAAAGACTAAGCTATTGTCTAAATGGTTCCGAACTAGTGTGATATTGGGATACTTCCGTGGCTGTTATGTGATACTGGATCTTTTTACAACATAGATTAAAGACAATAAAAAGGGATAGAGTAGGAACTGCCTCTGTCCTCTTCATTCTTTTTTAGTATTTATTTTTTTTCTGCGAAGTTTGGAATTTTGTGCCTTTTCCTGGGTAGGGAAGAGCAGCTTCTCTGCTGGGAGAGGTGCAGAGCTGCCCTGGGGCTGCGGGGCAGCAAGGGGCTGCAGGGCCATGCTGTGCCCCCACGCCGACCCCAGCCACCCCGAGGGGACAGTGGCTGTGGGCACAGGGGGCCGGCACTGAGGGGGCTGCTGGGGGGAGATGTGTCCTGGTGCTGCTGGTGCCTGGAGAAACCAGCCCAGCGTGTCCTGGAGCTGCCCGTGCCCGGGAACTGGGGGTGTCTGGAGCTGGGGATGTTTCCACAGCAGCACTCAAGGAGGGGCAGAGGAGCAGCTGCTCCAGGCACAGGGACCTGAACCTTGGGTCCCAATCCTGTTTGGGGTCTTAGGTCACGTCCAAGCCAGGGTGGGAAACCTTTCCTTTATCTGTGTGAGTGGCCAGGGCCGCCTCCTGGGAGGTGCTGATGCCCTCTTGCTGTGCCACGGGCACCGAGGGCTCCCCAGGGCCCCGTGTCAGCCCAAAGCCCCCTCCTCTCTGAGCCCAGGAGCAAAGCCAGGGATGGGAATTCTCTCGTGGCTGAAATCAGAAAAACCCGAATTCCTTCAGCCCCTTCCTTAGCGCTCTGCCAGCACCACCTCAGGTGCCCCAGGCTGTGTCACCGCCCCCCGGCCGGCCCTCCCGCCCCACAGAGTCACACCAGCCTGAGGAGGAACATCTAGAAGCTTTATTTCAACCCTTTACAATAGTAAGAATCACAACATCAAGTCAGGAAATGTTGCTAAGGAGACGACGCTCTTACAGCCCCCAGGGAGGGGAGA
Organism: Daphoenositta chrysoptera; assembly: GCA_013397915.1. Classification (NCBI taxonomy): domain Eukaryota; kingdom Metazoa; phylum Chordata; class Aves; order Passeriformes; genus Daphoenositta; species Daphoenositta chrysoptera. Next base: position 43,447 of record VZRO01001748.1, on the reverse strand, counting down.
CACAAAGGCAGAAGCAACTGGTGGGTTCCCCCCGGGCCGGGGGGCTCTGCCCCGGCCCCCCAGAGCTGTTGTCTCACACCAAGCACTGACCTCCCCTCCCCAGCCCTCGCCTCCCCCACCACGGCGCAGGGACCGCAGAGTCTCCCCCTCCTCGGGCACCCCCTGCAGAAAAATCCTATGACACAAAATAATAATAATACGTCACATTTAGAGAACACGTCACGCGCTGCTCACGCCTCACAACAGCCCGGTGAGGTAAAATTGAACCCCCCCACCTTTGCAGATGGGGAAACTGAGGCAGAGAGGTTGAGTGGCTTCCCGAGACCACGGAGGGAGCCAAGAGCCGGGATCACCCTCCGGGGTGCTGCGCCCCGAGCCCTCCTGCCCGGCCGCACCGCCCCCCGGCCCGCGGTCCCTCCCTCGCTCCTGACTCGCTGTTCTGCGTTACGGGACAACGGGAGCCGCAGGCGCTGCGCTGGGATGAGCACGACGGGCGTGGTGGGGCCTCGTGTGTGATCTCGGCCGGCGGGACCGTGCGAGGAGGGCGGGAGGCGAACGCTGCCTGGGCTGGAGCTCGGGTGGGGAGGGAGGGAGGGAGGGAGGAGAGCCGGAGCCCCTCAGAGCCCTTTCCATGCTGCTGCCTCCCGCAGTCGCTTCTCCCCACCCGCCGGCTCCGCGGGCCGCTCGGCCTCGGGGGGACACTTCTCCCGAGCCCGGAGGCTGCTGGGCCCCAGCCACGGCCACTCGGCCTCGGGGGGACACTTCTCCCGAGCCCGGAGGCTGCTGGGCCCCAGCCACGGCCACTCGGCCTCGGCAGGGCCGGCACCGACGGCGGCCGCGGCTCTGCAAGGAGCCGGCCCTGCCCTCAGGGGAGCCCCGTCACCCCGAGGACGCCACCGACATCCAAGCTCCCAAGAAAACTAGGAATTCTGCCTAAACACGAACACACGAGGGTCCCGGGGCCCCTCTCACACACCGACACTACGCGGGGACAACGCGAGGGGCAGCGTAGAAAACTACATTCAGTTTGCGGCCGGGAGCCGCCCAGGAGCCACGAGCTGGGGCAGCAGCGGCCTCGAGCCCACAAACTCGGTTGCTTGAATGTACTTGTTAACAGTATAAAAAGCCCAAAGTAACTGCATTTGCCACTGATATGCGGGGAGGCGCCGGGCTCCGGCTACTGCCGGCCGGGGGAGGCTCCGGCCCGGAGGGACCC
>VZRO01001748.1:0-32715 GCA_013397915.1 Daphoenositta chrysoptera | reverse complement strand
AGCTCCAGCCCAGCTCTGAGCCCTCCCACCACACACTAATCCTCAAACAAACCAAGGCTAGGACAACCAGGGGATCCCAGTGCCTGCAGGGGTTTCTCCTGTGTCTGCCTGTCCTCCTGGCACCGCCCCCCCAAGGGGTTTTCTCTGCTTCCAGAGCCAGCAGCCCATTTTAGAAGCAGCATCTTCTCAGACGTCACATTTGTAGAGGGACTTTTCCCAATGGCACAGAGTGACAGGACACGGGGGAATGGCCTTAGGCTGAAGGAGAGCAGGGTTAGATGGGTGTGAGGGAGGGGAGGCCCTGGCACAGGGTGCCCAGAGGATCCCTGGCAGTGTCCAAGGCCAGGCTGGACGGGGCTTGGAGCAGCCTGGGATAGTGGAAGGTGTCCCTGCCCATGACAGGGGTGGCATTGGATGATCCTTAAGGTCCCTTCCAGTGACTCCCTGAGCACAATTCCCAGCTCCCTGGGGTTGTGCCAGGCCCACAACAGACACATCCCTCAGGGAGGGAACGTCCCCTGCCTGAGCACAGATGTCCCATTGCTGCAGCCAGACCTGGAACGTGCAGAGCCAAGGCTGGGGACAGTTTGTGTTCCGTGGGAGAAGGGCTGAATCACAGCCATGAGAGCTGGGATCTGTTCTCATCCTCACACAAACAGGGCTGAGAGATTGGGCTCGACAGATCCCTTCCAGCTCAGGATATTCCATGGTTCTGTAAATGCTCTGCCAGGTGCTCTCTCCCAGCACAGAGCACGTGGATCTCACCAGCTTTCACTGGGGGTGAAGGCCACTGCAGCCCCTTGCTGGGCTCACAGCTTGGAGCGACCCCTGCTCTCACATTCCAAGAGGAAGGATGGAGATGGGCAGTGCCAGTCCTTGGGAATGCCCAGCAGGGTCAGGCACCCCGAGCTGGGTCCCAGCTCTCTCCTTTCCAACCATCCTCATCCCGGGCTCCAGCCTCACTCCTGGGTGCACAGCACAGGCCCCAGAAACAAGGAGGCTGTAACAGGCAAGAACTGGACCAAAACCATTCCCTGTCTGTGCCAGATCCCTGCACTCACCTTGACGGCTCCTCCGGCCGGCGAGTGTCCCACGTTGTCCAGAGATCCCACTTTGGCCTGTGCCTTCTCCTTGAAGTTCAGCTTCTGGTTCTCAATTTTGACATCTCCTCCCCCTGCAGGGACAGGGAGCAGGGCTGAGTTTGGGGAAGCCCCCAGCAGTCCCACCCAAGTTGTTCCCTTCCCAGCCCCACCCCAGAACCGCTGGGGACCCTTTGGAGCAGGAACAGGACAAGTTCCACATTCACTGGCTCAGCCTCTCCCCAGGAAGAGCTTGGTTTAAAACTGGAAGACCAAAGTTGGTGATTTCCAGCCGTGCCAGCAAACAGGGCCCTGGGGAATGCTGCACATGCAGGCAGGCTGGAGAGATCCTCTCTGGATCTGCTCCTGAGGCTGCCTCCTCCCTCAGAGGTGTGAAATGCCACCCCCACCATCCCTCACTGGTGCCATTCCAAGGCTGACTCCTACTGCTCCCGTCCCTGTCCCTGCCCAGGCCTCTGCAGCTCAGCCATCTGTGCATCCATCAGTGCCAGGACACCTCCTGCTCCTCCGTGTCACTGCCTTCCTGCCCTCCTTACCCCTTCCCACTGCTGCTCCAGCCCTGGGATCCCCAGGCACCCCTGCCTGCCTGGAGCTGTCAGCTCCTCCCTGGCACACACCCGACCTGTGGCTCCACAGGCAGGGAAAGCCGGGAGGAACTGCAGGAACACTGCAGGCTCAGGAGAACCTGAAGGTCAGAAAAAGAACCGCAGAATTTTAGCCAGATTTTCCCAGAACGGAATCGATTCCAGAATACTGCAGTTCCCATTAATCACAGAACATGGAATCCTGGAATGGGGTGGGTTGGAAGAGGCCTGAGGGATCATCAAGTGCCACCCATGCCATGGGCAGGGACACCTCCCGCTATCCCAGGGTGGATCCAAGCCCCATTCAGCCTGGCCTTGGACACTGCCAGGGATCCAGGGGCAGCCACAGCTGCTCTGGGCACCCTGTGCCAGGGCCTCCTCACCCTCCCAGCCAGGAATTCCTTCCCAATAGCCCATCCATCCTTGCCCTCTGGCAGTGGGAAGCCATTCCCCCTTGTCCCTCCAGGCCCTTGGAAGTAGTCTCTCCCCATCTTTCTTGGCTCCCTTCAGGTCCTGGAAGGCCACAATGAGGTTACCCCAAAACCTTCTCTTCTCCAGGCTGAACAATCCCAACTCTCCCAGCCTTTCCTCCCAGGGAAAATGCTCCATCCCTCTGATCCTCCTGTTGCCTCCTTTTTTGATAAACCAGACTGTCCACAAACCCACAGACTGGAATCATGGATCATTCCAACTCCCCTGCAGGGCCAGGGCCACCTTTCCCCGGCTGCACTCCCGATTCCAGCAGCTTCTCCAAAGCCCAGCTGAAGTCTTGCTAAGCACAGCTTTGCTTACCAGCAACATCATTAAACCCTCAGCCCCCTCGGGAAGCCAAGCCTGGCATGGCCAACGGTGGAAACCAACAGATTTGGTCCAACAAAACCAGTTCGACCCTGTGGGAGCCGCTGGCAGGGTGGCTGTGCTTTCATCAGGCCTGGACAAGGGCACTGATTGTCACTCCCAGCTTGTTATTTCCGAGCGCTGAGCACGCAGAGGTCGCGGCCGTGGCACCTCGTTCCCAAGGCCGGAGCGCGCTTGGAGCTGCTGGAGCGAGGGCTCCTGCAGGAGGGCGAACTGCTGGAACCTGGCAGGCTGGGGAGGGCGCAGGGGACTCCCAGAGGGGACAAAGAGCAGCCTGTGGTGCTTGTTCCCAGCCCTGGGCAGTGAACTCCGTCCCTCGGTGCAGGCTGTGCCGGCGGCAGCGTTCCCGGGTGGAGCAGTGTCCCCAGATACCACGGGGCCAGCCAAGGGCACTGAACTGACCATCCCTCAGGCCAAGCTGAGGGCCTCCAGCCCCAGGACCTTGGGCTGAGCCTGGCTTGGGGAGAAACCTGAGATTCCCAGGAATTCAGGCAGAGTAACCACTGTGTTCTCAGGGGGAGCTGGTAATTCCCACACACTCATCCCAGAAAATTCATCAAAGGGCCAGAAGGATTTTCTGTGAGGCAGGAGCTGCCATGGACTCAAGGCTGAAAGGACGCTTGTGTTTGCTCTGAAAAACTGGGGGGAATTTCCTTTATCCTTCCATGTTCCATGAACATCCTTGGATGTTCCGAGTGCCCCAAAGCCCTGTGTGAGCATGGATGAAGCTTCCTGCAATGGTCATGGAAGCATCCATGTTTTCCTTCTCAAATGAGCAGGAAAAGCAGAAATTAGTCAAAGCTGTAGATTATCTTCAAAGGCAAGAGGACATCCCACATCTCCTAATCCCCCTCTCTGCTCATGAAACCCCCAGGAATCGTGAAAGAAGCATTTTTAGGAATTGCCAGAAGCACTGGGGACACCCCCTGAAAGCAACAAACCCCTTAAACTATTCCAGTCACAATCCAGAACTGTGTTTAAGGAACAAAACTTAGAGAAATGAGGAAATTCCTACCTGGCTTATGCTTGATGTTTGCTTTAGATCCACACTTGGAGGACACTTTGGAAAGGTCGACTTTCTTATTCTGGATCTGCACCTGGAGAGACAAAAAGCAGCAGCTGAGCACAGAGAAACCTCTCCAGACTCTGGAGGCCAAAGCACCACGTTGTGCTTCAAGAGTGCCCCTGCTCTCCCATGTTATTCCTGCAGCTGATTCCCAGGAATCCTTCCTGTGCACTCCTGGCCACTGCGTTGCCAACGCCGCCGGCAGCGCTGGGGTCACTCAGAGCTGGGGGGTTAAAGTGAGGGACAGAGCTGAGACCTGAGAGCAGCACAGAGGGACAGAACCAGGAATGGGGCTGAGCTCAGGGCACAGCCATGGGGTACAGAAGCTCTGGGAACAGGGACAATGAAAGTCAACCCCGCTGCCACAATCCCCACATGGCTCCTGCCCAGCCTGGGGACACGGCCATGGCCTGGGCAGCACCACGGTCACCAGGCCTGGGGTCACCTCACAGACCTCCTGCTGCAGGGCCACCAGCTCCAGCCTCTGCTCTCCACCATCACGTCCAGCCTGGAGAAGGGAAGGCTCCAGGGAGAGCTCAGAGCCCCCTCCAGGGCCTAAAGGGGCTCCAGGAGAGCTGGAGAGGGACTGGGGACAAGGCCTGGAGGGACAGGACACAGAGAATGGCTTCCCACTGCCAGAGGGCAGGGATGGATGGGATATTGGGAAGGCATTCCTCCCTGTGAGGGTGGTGAGAGGCTGGGATGGAATTCCCAGAGAAGCTGTGGCTGCCTGGCAGTGTCCCAGGCCAGGCTCGATGGGGCTTGGAGCAGCCTGGGACAGTAGAAGGTGTCCCTGCCCACGGCAGGGGTGGCACTGGATGATCCTTAAGGTCCCTCCACTCAAACCATTCTGGAATTTTCTGAGGGTGCCCAGATGGAATGCACTGCTCCAGGAATCCATCCCTCTTGAAGACCAATGCCAGAGGTGAGAGCAGCCACCAGCTGGGACTTGCAGGCTCAGAAGTTCTGCTCCAAGTCAGTGCACAGAGGAAATCCAAGGATTTCCTTTCGAATGAGACAGGAATTCCTTCACCCACCAGCCACCTAGGAGTTTACTGAGAGTTCTCAGGATAATTTGCCATAACTCCTCCTTGGGAAGCGCGGATCCTCCAGCTCCGTGTGCACAGGGAGGAGTCCCAGGATGCTCTCTGGGGGAGCAGGACAGCACAGCTCAGCCTCCTGCCATGGCCCCATGTCCCCAGCTCAGTGACACCCTCAAAAGCTCAATCACAGACCCTGATTTGATTTTCTCAGGAGTTGTGAGTCAAGTTACTACAGCTTTAATCACCAGTCCTGGCTTGCTCAGAGCTGGGCTGAGATTAAATTTATTTCACAGAATGCACTTTGCAATCCACAGTTCCCAGCTGTGACTCCTGACCTGAGATCCCAACTATCCCACCTGCATGGAAGGTGTGTTTGTAGGACTTCTAACAGGGGCTGGGTTTGCACCTTGGGATTGCACTGAGAGAGCCAAACACAGACTCTGATGCCACAAACAAACTCTGGAAGTTTGACAGAGGCTCAGGTGGGGAGTGGGAGCCTCAGCTCTTGTTAGCTTTTCTGTCTCTGACCTCTTCCCAGTTCCATCCAAGCAGGCCAAGCCACAGGACAGAGAAACATGGACACTACAAATCCCCTTCAGGCCTTCACCAACACAGACACTGCCTGCACTCTGTAAGATCCAGCTCTGTACTGCCTTCTGTGAACAGAAAGCTTGGTCAAAGGTTGGACTCGATGGTCTTGGAGATCTTTTCCAACCTCAGTGGTTCTGAGAGTGGGAAATACCAAACAAAAAACAACAAAAGCTTTTTCCCAGGAAACTGAACTGTTTGTGTTGAGATATTTCTGGTGAGTGTAACGTGAGCAGGAACAACTTCTGCTTCTGGGCACGGCTTCTGGGGAATCTTGGCATGGAGAAGAAATTATCTCCTTGTACAGAGGGCAAAATGGGCACCTGAACAGAGACCCAGCCTGGAGCCACTTGGGTGGGGTGGCAGGACAATGCCCCTGGATCCCTGGGAGTGTCCCAGGCCAGGCTGGATGGGGCTTGGAGCACTCTGGGACAATGGAATATTCCCTGCCCACAGCAGGGGTGGCACTCTGTGATCTGTAAGGTTCTTTCCAACCCAAACCATTCCATGCCCATCACTTCTACCAGAGCAACCCTAAAGCTCCATCAGAAATTGTTTCTAAACCACAAATCTTGTCCACAGTGTTCCTGAAAGCTTTAACTCAAGGCACAGACCAGAACAGACCTTCCAGACAGATCCACCAGGGAATTACACACTGGGAATTCTATCAAAAGTGACCATCACAACCATTTGAGCAAGAAAACATCTGGGAAGAGGTCACTAAAATCACAGTGCCCCAAAGGGAGCAAGAAGACATAAAAATTAATAAAAGAAAATGATTTTTTGGGAAGACAGAGTGGGCACTCACATCCACACTGCCTGTGCTGGAGGGCTGGGAATGCTTGCCTGGAGCTGCTCTGGGAACAATTGGAACCTGGAAACAAGCTTTTGGCTCTGAAAATGCAGAATAAAGAGCTGCTTAAGTAGTTGAGCAAGAAGCAAAACGGCAGTGGTGAAAGGAGAGTGTGGGAGAGGAGAGGAGAAGAAGAAAGCAGGAACACAGCTGTCCCTAGGGCTGGGAATGCCTGGCAGTGAAGAGGGAAGGACAGGATGGTGATCCATGAGCAGAAGGACACTTCACTGACGCAGTTAATCAAGCAAGAAAGGATCCCCCACATTTCAGTCCCATTCCTGGTAGCCTGAAAAAACAGGAAAGGCACCTGTGAGGCTCCTGAAAGGCTGAACAAAGTGAAGGTGGCAAAACTGAAGTGGTTTATAAAATACAGCTCCTTGGAGTGCACAGACAGGAAAATGCCACCAGCTGCTCCAGAAACTGTCACCAGTGTGGCCAAAGGCACTTCTGCCATCGACTATGGAACAGCCTGTCCCAGGCTGGGGGACAGAACTAGGTGGAACAGCCAGCAGGAACAGAAACAGGGCTCAAAAACACCCTGAGGGCTCAACACCAGCATTTCCAAGTCTCCTGTGTGACCATTTCCATGGGAAACACTCCCATAAACATGGTGTAAATCATGGTAACAGCAAGTGAGAACCACAAATCCCAAATCCCCAGCCAGGAGGGCAGCAGGGACATGTGTCCAGTGACTGGGGGAGGCAGCTTGGGTTCAGTGGCACAGGTGTGAAACCAGCATCTGTCTCTGGCCACCCTGGCAACCAACCTGAGGGGAAGCAGTTGTTCAGAAGCCACATTTGGTGGCCTCTTGCAAAGACATGGAGATAAATCAGTCATGTATGTAAAGGTTCAGCCAGCTGGAGATGGATTTCCCAGGAAAAGCAGTCCCCAGCTGGCTCCACAGCCAGGTCCTGAGCAGGGTTTGTGTCACTGGACCAGGCTCCACCCAGACCCCCTGGGCACCTCACCAGATGTGACAGCTGGGTGTCACTCCTCGGGAACCCAGGATATTTAAACACCTATGGAAAAACTTCCTTGGTCCTTCAAGTCTCTGAAGTGTCCTTCAGTGTCTCTGAAACCACCCAGACTTTGCATTCCTGAGCTTGTCCTGTGCCAATAGCCCAGCCCAGGTTTGTCAGGGCAGTGCAGATCTGCCCCGTGGAAACGAGCCCCCAGACCATGCTCGTGCTCTCCCGAGCTGTAGGATCTGCACTGTTAACCTGGGTGGCCTGACAGACACTTTGAGCATCTAACACCCCAAACCAAGCTGCACACACCACCAGATTAACTTTCTATTTTAATAAGCTCAGCCCTGCTGCCAGAGATACCAGCAGCCTTTAAATTTAGAAATTAATCTCAGCTCAAAGATTAGGTCTCAGAGTCTTTGCCTGCTCCAAAGTCCTTTTTGTGAAACAAGAAGTGAAATGAGTGTGGCTCCAGCTGGCCCTGTGAGCCAGGGGAGAGTAACAGGCACTTCTGGGCCAAAATGCATCTGCTCTGGGAAATCCAAGTTCTGCAGCGGGTCAGGGAGCGAGGAGGTGCCGAGGGAACTCCCGGTGATTTCAGTCCCAGGCTCAGCCACGTCCCCACCCCGAGTTTGGCCATGGCCAGCCCAGAGAGCAGGAACAGCCCAGCCCGTGTGTAGTTGTGCACTGTGAAACAAACACGTTCAGCCTGGCAGCCCGAGAGAAAATGCAATAATCCTCCAGCCTGAGTTGTCTCCGGGAGCCCTGGAGCTCTGCCTCTGCTTCTGCCTCCAGCGGAGCACTCCTGAGGCTGACACACCCCACACAGCACGAGAGAAGGAGTTAGTAGACAGACAGCTTGCCCAGACCCATACTTACATTCCCACCTCCAGGGACATGCTTAATATTGTCCTTGGAACCACACTTGGACTGAACATGGCTGTAGTTCGCTTTTTTGGAGACTATCTGGACCTGGAACGTTACAGAACGGAAAACAACACAAGGGAAGAGGACTGGTTAGAGTTGTCATACGGCAGGAGGGGGCTCGTGGAGCAACAGGGACCGTGTGGAACTCGAGTGCTGGGGGAAGCCACCAAGGAGGAGAGTGAGAGAGAGTGAAGGACAGGAGGCTGCACAGACAGTGTTAGTGCCAGGCTGGGAGCACCGCGGGGACAAGGCTCCCACAGACCCAGCGTGGGTTGGGACTGCCCAGGAAACCTCCCTGGAGCAGGGAGAGCCAGCCCAGGGGGATGGGATGGGACTCTCCATGCCCCAGGAAGCCTCCTGGGAGGTTTCCAGTGAGAGCTTCCCCAGAGCAGGGAGAGCCAGCCCTCAGAGCCACCACTCCCAGCACGCTGTGAGCTGCTCCGTGCCCACGCCTGGACTGGCTCCAGCCCTGGATAATGTCCCTCCAAACCCCTGGGCAGTAAAGCTGGGTCTGAGAAACATTTTTCTGTTGAAGGTGGTCAAACCTTCGGTTGAATGATCTCAGGTGAGTCCTGTGTTAATGAAATTGTTTCTCCTTTACACTGACTCGGATTTGAGGGCATGAGGACGTGGTTGGTGGTGGCTTGGCAGTGCTGGGGGATGGTTGGGCTCCATGATCTCAGGGGGCTTCTCCAGACTCAATGATTCTGTGATTTTTAAATACAACAGGAGTAGTTCAGGTGAGCTTTACTCACAGCAGTAACTGGGTTAGACACCAGTGCTTACAAAGGTTAGTTACAATGCAGGTTTAGTCTGGTGTTACTTCCCACAGCACCAACAGGCCCAAGCTGGATCCTGATTTCTACAAAAGGTGATAAACTTGGAGCAAAACAGGGACCACCCAACACTCTCACTTGGGCAGGTTCCCAGAGCTCCTCAGCCAGGTCAGAAGGATTCAGGGAACAGCAGCTCTGGGAACACAGCTGTGCCATGGAGTGTGGGGTGTTCTCTGACTCCCTAGAGGTACAAATCCTGTTCAATCTTGACCATTCCTGCCTGGTAATATTGGAATTACACTGTGGCACTCCCACCTCATGCCATCCACTTGTACTTTGGAGTACATCCAATGGTGATGGCCTAAGGCATGGAGTTACAGGTTTTGGTACAACTGGGTCAGGAATATTGCAGGAAAGATGTGAACTCCTTCATTTCTGCAGTCTTAAAAGAAGCAGCTCTGAACTCAACCTCTCTGCCTCGTTACAAACCGGTTCTGTGTGTGAAGAACTGGGTTTAAGGGAAACCTCTGACTCAAAGTTAAGCCAGTATTAACCTGAAGTGAAACTGGAGGACCCTGCTCTGGAAACCTTTGCAGCAGGTGTGGAGAAGGTCCCTCCCTGGAGGACTTTCCCTGGGAACATCTCAGGGTGCACAGGAGAGGACGGGAAGTGTCTGTGCGAGGACAGTGCCACTGACAGGAGAGAGCAGGACAGCTGGAGAGGAGGGACAGTGACTCAAAATGGAAACGTTTTCCTTCATCTCCCCCAGAGAAAAGTGTGAAAGGAACTCACTTTCCCATTGGGCTGTTTGGGGACCCCCTCTTTTGCTGCGGCTGCTTTAGGAGCCACTTTAGTGCCCGCGCTGGGTTCAGACCTGGGCGCGGCGGCGGCTGAGTCTGGCCTTTTCTCTATTTTCCCCTGGATGGAGACAAAGGGATGATTTCAACCAGCAAAAGCAGAAGTGTGGGCAGGAGCACGGGAACACGGATAAACCTGGTGCAGCAGACGACCCAGGAGAACTTCTTGCAAGCTCTAATTCCCAGGCCAAGGATAATCCCGTGCCCAGGAACGGTAACACTGAGGCTGGGAGGGCACAGCCCTGGGTGGAGCGGGCACCCTGGGGGCACAGAGCAAGGATTCACTTCTCAAAAAGCTCTTGGTGCCCTTCCTTAGGATCCAAGTGACCCCAGGACATTGATCCTGCCAAAAAAATCCAACCAAACCCCTGGGGAACCCAAGAGCAGAGCAGGACCCGCTCCTTCACATGGAGGATGTGGTGCAGATCTGGGAGGCAAAGACAGCCAGGGCTGATCTGGGGCTCTGAGAGCTCTGCTGGACACACACCCCGTGCTGCCAGCTCGGATTCCCACCCACACACACTGCACTCAGGATTTGAGCTCAACAGCTCATTTAGTTTTTATCTAGCAAAAGGCAGGTGCACCTGGAGTCCAGCTGAGCAGAAAATTGAAGGAAAATTTACAGGTTTCATAAAGATTCAGCAACTACCTGAGAATAGCCATTGTTTTGCTAATTTAGATGCAGGGAAGTGCAGCAGAACCTGCATTTTTGCGGGGGGGGCTCAGCATAAATCTTGTATTTCACTAACCTACAGACCAGTGAACAAAAAACCCCCAACACTACAACACTGTCAAACTCTAAAAACAGCTCAGTGCAAATAAGACTACAAAAAAGGACAAATTGCTTAACAAGGCAATTGTTAGGATTTAATAACTCTATGAAAGTATTTAGAAAAATTAAGGACAGTGCAATTAGATGCAAACTAAAGTCCCTTAAGCTGACACAATGAGGGCTGTGCTGTGCTGCTGCACAGCCAGGAGACTGTTGACTCTGAGGATAAATCCATGCTGTATTGATGCTGTCTGGGACATACAACACCCAGCCAGGAGTGCCCTTGACTTTAATGTGCCTGAGAGCAGATTAAGGCTCCCAGCATGGAACGTGCTCCCTTGGCAGCACATTAAAGTTCTGGGCCGGGTTATTCAGCACCACAGTGCTGCAGCAAAGAGAAGTGGAAAGATCTGTGTCCCACTGGGGGGGAATCACAGCCCTCTGGCTGCTGCTATCACACGTGGCCAGGCCAAGGCTGGGGTTATACAACAGCTGATCAGGGTTCTGTGGTTCTGCACAGCCACAATTGTTTAAGGCTCAGCAGGGGCTGCAGGTGTATCCCCAAACCTTTATCCTTTCCATGGGGGATACTGATGGTGCAAGTGTCATTTAAGAGCATTGAGGGGCAGTGAGAGCCCCAGGTTTTCTCTCTGTTAATGATTCTTCAGCACTACCCTCTCCTCATGGCCACCACAGGTGATCCCAAAACACTCATTTCATGTCAGCTTCGGGCCTGACAAGTTGGACAGGGAAAGGTGCTGTGGAACTTGCTCCTGAATCCAGATTTCCCTCATCCTAGTGCACTATTCCACCTTCTGTACCATTTGCAGACTCAACTCCCCTACTCAAAGGCAAAGGTTTGGAATACAGACAGGTTCTGAGCCTTCCACAGGGAGTTTCTGTGCCAGGCCCTAGGACAGGAGAGCAGAAGCAGAGCTCCGAATGCCTGCGGCTATTGCAGGGAACGGGGGCTGGCTCTGGGGTGGATCCCGCCCTGTGCAGCAAGCAGGACCCCGGCGAGGAGCTCTGCAGAGCGTGCCCGAGGAGAGCAGTGAGGACACAGCCACCCAGCCCAGCAGCCCGGCCCAGAGCCGCGGGTCCCGGCCGCAGGAGCTCACCTTCCCTCCCCCGGGCTGGTGCTTGATGTTGTCGGTGGAGCCGATCTTGGAGCGGACGTTCTTCAGGTCGGGGGCGGAGGCGCTGCTGGCCGGGCGGGGCGGTTTGGAGGCCGAGCTGCCTTTGCTGCCAGCCTTGGCCGTGGTTTTCTTGGCGTCCGCAGACACCGTGGAGGCCGTGGCGGCCTTGGGCGCGGCAGCTTTGGGCTTGGGCCGGCTGGCAGCCACCCCGGGCACGCTGGGAGCACTGGAGGCCGTGGTGGAAGGAGTGGTGGCACTGCTCTTGGTGGCATTGCCAGTAGCGCTCTTGGGGCGGCTGGAATCGGCTGCGGGATCGCAGGGAGTGTGGGGGGAAGGGGAAAACAGGGGTCAGAGCCTGTTACATGAAATTCCTCAGCCACACAATGCCAGCATCGGCTGGGACCTGAGAGATCCCCTCATTCCAGCCCCTGCCACGGGCAGGGACACCTTCCACTATCCCAGGGTGCTCCAGCCTGGCCTGGGACACCCCCATTCCCAGAGATGTAAAGGGACCCCCTTAATGACCCCAGCCCCAGACAAAGGGGATTTGACTCAGGTTGAGGAAACAACCTCAGCTTGTGTAAGGGGAGGCTGAGGTTGGATACTGGGACAATTCCTGCCCTGGCACAGCTGCCCAGGGCAGTGGTGGAGTCCCCATCCCTGGAGGGATTTAGAAGCCCTGTGGATGGGGGGGACATGGTCAGGGGTGGCCTTGGCAGTGCTGGGGGATGAGTCGGCTCAATGATCTTGCAGGGTTTTCCCAGAGAGGATTTCCATGAGCCCACGGTGAGATGGAAAGTGAGCAGTTACCTGAGGGAGACTTTGCAGAGGTTTTCTTGGCATCTGCCGGCTTCGCGTCCGTCTTGATGGCTGCCAACACAAACACAGCGGTCAGAACGTCAGGGAGGAGGATCCCTGCAGATTCCAGGCCTGGAATCAGCCCAAGGATTAACTGCTCTGTGTGAGCACCTGGCCGGGGTGCTCCTGCTGGCAGCAAAACCCCCTCGGACTCTGCAGCCAAAGCACCAACTCACATCAAAGGATCCTCGCTCAGTCACACCACACACCTGGGCATGGGCTGCGTTTTGTTTCCTCTCAGATTCACTTCCTGAATCTGACAGCACTCACGGGGAGTGTTTTAATCCTGCCCCACCTTCGGTTCTTAGAAAAACCCAGACCAAGCAAAAAACACCCCAAAACATTTCCTTTCTTTAAAAAGTACCAAAAGCAACCCCACGTTTGCCCTTGCCCAACCTTGCTCTCATTGCCAGGCCAGTCCTACCCCGTGCCAATTTTCTTGCACAGGAGTCATCACACACATTTTGGCCCCTACTTTAATTGTATAAACCCAAAAATCAATCCCTAAACTGAGCTGCCTTTGGGCAAAGCCCAACGATCATGACCTGATTACACTGCACAGAGGACACTCTAAACTAGGGATGCAGCCACACTTCTCCAAGCAGGAGAAAACCAAACACCAAATTGATGAAGGCAAAAACCACGGAATGAAAAACAGAAACAGAACTTTATTTTAAGGAGCTCTTTGATCATGAAATTGTGGGGATTTTACTATCAGTGGTGAGCAAGTTTGGGTAAAGTCTGCTTCATTTCAACAGCCAAAGGAAGGCAACATTGAAAAGAAATAATAAATGGAAAAGACCGAAGTTAGAAATTATGAAAACCCTCATTTTTTAATATTTAATTTCCATTTAGTCTCAGATTTTTAGATAAATTCCAGCAGCTGTCAGGGTCCTTTATGGAATATCAACAGCAAAAAGACCAAGGGGAAGAGGCAGATAACTACAGGCCAAGTTAGTCTGGATCATTCCACCCTGACTTTGCTAAAAGCATTCAATTAAACACCCCAGATAAGATTCCAGCTAATGAGGTGAAACCCATTTGGATAATTTAATAAGGCCTAAAGGACAGATACATAATTAATAGCAAACATTTCAAACAAGGGGCTGGCAAACCAACCTAATTTCATTCCTGAAGACCACAACTTTAACTGGGGAAACTGCACGGGCAGAACAGACTTAGGTTTATGTAAAGGCAAGGGAATATTATGTTACATTAATATACAGAGAGATGTTATTTCTGCTGGTATCAGTGGGAAGCAAAATGCTGAACACTTTTGTCTGTGTGAACATGAGATGGTGAAAACCCAGATAAAGCCCCTGGGACAACAGTCTGTAGCGACAGACTTTGATATGTGCCTGATCTGAAGGGCTGACCGTGGTCTTGTACAAACATTAAAGTCATTTCCACGGCGAGAGGAACAAAAACTAATGAAAAAAATAAAACTAAAAATCAAAATATCAATCCCTCCATAATCCACGGCTCTCTTTTAGAGAGACAGAAATGACTGACACTTAATACCTGAAAAAGTGAAACTATATCATGTCAAACCTGGCCTTTACACACACATTTCCTGTGAGACAATGACTGAAACTTGATGGCAGCTCAAGGCACCGAGTGCCTGACACGAGAAAAGCACCAGCAGCTGTCCTGAAGAGCATTTTCAGCCACAAACACCATCTTCAGCCCCAGACTTATTCTCAGCCACCCAGTACCAGTGTTCCCCACCACTGGCCATGTCCCCAGGTGTCACATCCACATGGATGTTCCATCCCTCCAGGAACGTGGACTCCAGCCCTGCCCTGGGCAGCCCATTCCAATGCCTGACCTCCCTTTCCATGAAGGAATTGTTCCCAATACCCACCTGAGCCTCCCCTGGCCCAGCCTGAGGCCGTTCCCTCTCCTCCTGTCCCTGTTCCCTGGGAGCAGAGCCCGACCCCCTGGCTGCCCCCTCCTCTAAAGGAGCTGATCAGAGCTGTGACCCCAAGAGCTCCAGGTGTCCCCACCCACATCTCACCCAAACCAAACCAAACCAAACCAAACCAAACCATGAGCACTGGGCTCACCATGGTTCCCTTGAGGCCCCAGGGCATCACCCACCCTCTGCCCCACCCAGAACAGGACCCTCTTCTCTTCCCATTCCCGCCTCCTCTGCACATTTGCAGATCCAGACAGGGCGGCTTTGCCTCCCCATGGAGTCCCTCCAGCTGACCTCATCCTCCCTCACCCACAGGGCTCTGCCTGTGCTTGGCAGGGTCCCACCACGTTCCCAGTGCCACAGCCTCTTCCTCTGCACATCCTGCCTCCTGGAACAGCCTCCCTGCAGCTCTGCATCGCTGACTCCGTCTCTTTTCAAATGTCAGCAGCCAACGCTCCTTTGTTTGTGGCTCGGTTTGGGCAGGAGGAATTAACCCAACTCATTAGAACAGATCCCGCATTCCCGGGCTCCAGTTTGCCTCCAAGACCACACAAAATGAATTTTACCAGGATGTCCACGAGATCAGACAGGATACATGGCTCTTGGAATGTGCAGCACCTTCTCTACACTTGATTAATTAGATTTTCCCCCAGAGCCCTAAGTCTGGGATGTCCATCAAGCCTAACACACCCCAACACAGCTAAAACATTACAATTCCTTTAGGAAAGCTGGGCTGTGAATCCATGCTTTGGGATCCAAACCAATCCATGTCATTTTACACATTTAGTGGCACATTTTGCCACTAAGGCCCAGTAATTTGAAAATACTTGAGAAGACTTAACTATAATTTTATCTGATGTTAAATCTCTCGACCTCCATTAAAATGAGTGAGAACAGTGTTTATCTAAAATACTGCTCAGGTTTCCTGCTAAACTCATGGGAAGTTCCCTCTTTAGCAGCAGTACAAGTGGGATACAGTTTTTGGATGAAGCTGATCTGATTTCAGCTCCAAATTCTTCCTGCTTTACTAAAAAACTTCCACTTCTGCTCAACCCTTTTTGGTTTTCACACACCAGTTCAGGTGTTTCAAGTCCTCTTCCAAAGATTTGCTTTCCCAAGTTTTATTCAGTGTTTAATCTGTTCCTATGGCAAAATACAGAGGGAACAGAATCCCTACTCTTAAATCACACTTACTCTTAAGAGTGTCCAGTAACTGAATTAACCCTGGATCACACAGAGCTGATCCAGGTTGGCCCTGAAAGGAATTTGGAAGAGGAAGCCCTGGAGAGAAAAACCTTTGAGCTACTGTCAGAATCCAGACAATGATGGAGTGGCTTTTGAACACCTCCATGGGTAGGGACTCCACCCCTGCCCTGGGCAGCTGTGCCAGGCCTGGACAGCCCTTTCCATGAGGAATTTTCCCAATATCCAACCTGAGCCTCCCCTAGCCCAGCCTGAGGCCGTTCCCTCTCCTCCTGTCCCTGTTCCCTGGGAGCAGAGCCCGACCCCCTGGCTGTCCCCTCCTGTCAGGGAGTTGTGGGGAGCACCTGGTGATGCTCAAACAGGACCTTGCTGCTGCTTAGGGACAGATTCCCAAGGGAAAGGAGGGAGCACTCACACGTCGGCCTCTTGGGAGGAGATGCTGCCGTGGTTTTGGCAGCAGCCGCTGCCGTCACCGGTGACGGTGCCGTGGTCCTGGGGGCAGCAGAGGAGCTCCTGGAAGGAGTTTTAGGAGTGGTGGAAGATGGAGGCTTGGAGAGGGAGGTTCTCTTCTCCGTGGGCTTCGCATCCGCGACCTGGAACGGAGCAGGTGGTGTCAGAACAGCCGGAATGTCACCAGCAAAGCACCGCGCTCAACGTCAGTGCAAAGTGCCAGAAAAGGCTGAAATGAACAGAAATTGCTGAAACTCTTAAACACTTAATTAAGCCTGGCACTGCTGAAAGGTTATAATGCAATTAAAATATAATGAAGATGTGCAGAAGCGAGTGATGGTGTGGAGGGCAGGACACGGAGCACGCACCCTGCGGAGGAGCAGGTCCCACCCAGGGCTGTTCAGCTTTGATGTGTGGGAGGCCTCTCCAGCTGGGAAGGAGGTTTTGATTTCTGGATATAATGGAGCTATCAGTCCAGCAGCAATGCTCCTGGGAGAGATTCCCATTCTCCAGGAGCAGGAATGCTCCCTAAGATGGAATTCGTTTAAACACTGGGGACACGAGAAGTGAGTGTCCATGGCTCATCCCTCACTTGGAAAACTCTTTCCTGCTGTCCCTGGTAAGGCACTTGTTTGTCAATTGTCTGATCTCTGAAGTATGAAAATACTGAGTTAATGCACGGGGACAAAACTGATTTTATCAGAAAGGGATTCAGAATGATACAAGGACTTGAACCAAACCAAAGTCACCAGCTCAGGGAAAAATGCAGATTTACACCTGGGCTCTCATTTGCCTTCTGTTATTTTTAGTTAGTTCTAGAAGACACTCAGATGCAGTAATTTGAGCTTAATACAGCAGGAATGGTGTTGTTTAGCCATCAATGAAAGCTTCTCAAATAGATTTTGCCATTCCCTTTTAAAGTTGAATTCCTCTACTCTCTAAGATCACAAGTTAACATAGGGAACATTCAAGGGACACCTCCCACTCCTGACACACGTGGATTCCCTGCTTATCTGGAAGATGCAACACTCTCCATGAATCCTCTCTTTTGGGAAATTACAAACCTCCAACATTTTCTAAGTGTTATCAGTTCTCTCTGTGCAGTTCTAAGTGACCAGACATCACAGAATGACCATTGGCGGGAAATATGGAGCGTTCACACGGATTTGTTTTTCTTCAATATTAATATCAAAGGTCTCCAATCAGAATTCCCATGTTCTTGTCTGGATTTAGGAGTTGTATACAGAAGGAATTGTTCCTTGTGAGGGTGGGCAGGTCCTGGCACAGGGTGCCCAGAGCAGCTGTGGCTGCCCCTGGATCCCTGGAAGTGTCCAAGGCCAGGCTGGGCATTGGGGCTTGGAGCAGCCTGGAACAGTGGAAGGTGTCCCTGCCCATGGCAGAGGGAGAATGGGATGGGCTTTAAGGTCTCTCCCAACCCAACCCAGTCTGGCATCTCTGATTCATCACAACAATCTCAGCAATACAGTCAGGTTTATCCTCCTCTGTGGTGACAATTCAGTGCCAGGGACCGATGCCATCCCTGGGTTAGTGGAAGCTGCTCCCAAGAGCCCTGCAGCTCCCAACACACTGAATCCCGTTCCTGATCTCACCCCAGCACAGCAATTGTGTGGTGGGTGCCTCGTGGGTGAGGGCTGGGATCTCCCTGTGAGTGCGCCCGGGGCGCTCCCCCAGAGCCGGGCGGTTCTTACCTTTGGTTTAGTCTCTTTTGGAGTTAAGGTGGAGGGACGGGTGCTGCTGGTGCCGGGGCGTTTGGAAGTGGTGCCTGGAGTAGGACCTGCAGTTGGGCTCGTGGGCTTTTTGTTTGTGCCCAGGCTGGCCGAGCTCGGCCGCTTGGGGCTGGTGGTGGCCGAGGGCTTGGCTTTCGCTGCTGCCGGCTTTGGAGAGGAGGTGGATGCAGCAGGCTTTAGGGGTGGGCCAAAAAGCAAAATCCAGGATAAAACCAAAGAAATACAACAAAAAATAGCGCATTGTAAACCAAAACTTTGAGCTGCAACAACAGAAAAGTGATATTTTAAAGAAAACTAATAATAATAATAATAATAATCTTTCTGTTTTCTGAGCTCAACAAAGACCAAAATGCAGCAGCCTCTGGGGCTGGAGGGGTTCTGCCATTCAATTCCAAACCAACGGGATTTATTCCAGCACCATCGAAAGCAACAGAAGGAATGGCTGGTAAAGCTGGATTAGTCATTGGGTGCTCCTGGCATCCAGAGCTATGTGCAATCCACAGGCCGTGGCTTTCCAATTATGGGCACGCAGGGATTGCGAGCTCTAAATCCTCATCGGATCAGCTCCCGCGGTCACACGGGCAGAGCCTCGAGGGGAGAGAGCCCCGGCCCCCCCAGCCCTCCTGGGGACACTGCGGGGGGAATTTGCTGTATGCTGGAAGCTCCTGAAAGCAGAGCTCCAAAGCCAGAGGAGCCAGGCCTGAGCAGGGCTCTGCAGTGCACAGAAATGTGTTGTGAACAGCTCGCAGAGTACCCGTGAGCACAGGTGTTACTACACGTTTACTACGTGTTTACTACTGCTACACCACCAACACCAACTGCAGAATTCATTGAAATAAAGTTTCCCCACTTTTATCAAGGGCACTTCCAGTCCCCCTGACCACAGCTCTGGAACTGGCTGGGTTTGCTCCAGGAAAGGGCTCACAAGTGGCAGCTCAGAAAACAGAATTTGGGCTGGCACAGCTGAGGAAGCAGAAAAGCTGGCAAATAAAACCCAAGGAAGCGGAGAGGCCAAACATGGAACAGCTCCTACCTTGGTCTTCTTCTCCGGGCTGGGAGGGAGCTCCTTGTTGGGAGGAGCTGTGATGTCGTTCCCAGTCACGGCCTCGGCTGCTTTGGGCTCCTCTGGTTTGGCTGGAGGGAAGGAAGGGAGATTTGTAAGTTTAAGATTTTTTTAAAAATATCTATTTTTTTAGTTTACTGTTATTCAACACAGCAGCAGCAGGAGACAGAACTGAGACAGCACAGGTTGGTATTAGTGGAAAACTCCCTAAACCCCAGAATACCTGCAGGAAGAATGATTTTCCCTGAACAGGACAGGTTCATCCAGATGCTGTTAGATTCCAATTTCTCATATTATCCCAGTGGGAAAAGCCAGACAGCAGATGAAGGAAACCTGTGCTTTAATTTAAATAGCAAATCTTCCCATCTTTCAAGTTGTTAAAATAAATTGTTGGAATGTTAATGGTGAAGTTCTGACCTCTTCCAGGTTTCACACTTAACCTGGAGTGGGGTTCTGTTCCCAACTATCCCTATTGTTACAGCTGTTCCTGCTCAACCTTTCTTCTGCCCACGTCCACAGCTGGAACTCTCCAGGAGCAGGGAGGATTCCCAGCAGCCCAAAGGAGCAACAGGAAAGGGCACACAGGTCACAGGTCCCAGCTCCAGGGCCAACAGCACCAGGACCTGGAGCTGCTGGAGAGATCCAGAGGAGGCCCCGGAGCTGCTCCAGGGCTGGAGCCCCTCTGCTCTGGAGCCAGGCTGGGAGAGCTGGGAATGTTCACCTGGAGAAGGGAAGGCTCCAGAGAGAGCTCAGAGCCCCTTGCAGGGCCTAAAGGGGCTCCAGGAGAGCTGGAGAGGGACTGGGGACAAGGGATGGAGGGACAGGACACAGGGAATGACTTCCCACTGCCAGAGGACAGGGATGGATGGGATATTGGGAAGGAATTCCTGGCTGGGAAGGTGGGGAGGCCCTGGCACAGGGTGCCCAGAGCAGCTGTGGCTGCCCCTGGATCCCTGGAAATGTCCAAGGCCAGGCTGGACATTGGGGCTTGGAGCACCCTGGGACAGTGGGAGGTGTCCCTGCCCATGGCAGGGGTGGGATGGGATGGTCCTTAATGCCTCTTTCCATCCAAATCATTCCAAGATTCCCACAAGAGCAGGAACACGGAGATCCTATTCTGGCAGTGGGATCACACTGACCCCCTGCTGGAGCTGTGTCACAGCACAAAGCTCAGATTCAGTTCCAGGAAGTGCAAGTTTTCCCTGGGCTTGTTCATTTTGGTCACTGTCACCCGAGTTGTGACACTGGGTGGGGACAGTGAACACACAGAGGTTCCTCTCCGAGGGGCAGGAGAGCAGCACCACCTCCTCGTGTCCTTTGAAAACCCAGAATCCAAAGCAGTGTCCAGCCACAGCAGCACCAGCACTGCCCTCCAACCCAAAAAAACGTTCATTTAGTAGCAGTTTTCCCACATTTTCTCCCCAAATCCCTGAAATTCCACAGCACCATGGGACAAGCAAGCAGCAGCTTCCCTATAAATCACTTCCAACCCCTCCTTCCCCACGGTGCAGCCACACAACCACACTGCCCTGGGCTCCCTTCTGCTGCAATTCCTGTGGCATTTGGATTTCGGGCAGGATCTGGTGCCAACAGCCCAGCACAAATTCCTGCAGCTCCCCTGTCAGCTGGGGATTCAAATCCAGCGTTATCCGTGTTGGACGCTGCTTTTTATAACCACGCAACAGATTGTGACAAGCCCAGGGTAACAATTCCAGCAGTAAACAGCCTGTTCTCCACATCTTCTGGAAATTGCTGTTTCTATTCCCCATTTTCCTGCTTCTCAGACTTGACAGGAGCATCTCAGAGGATAGTTCAGTCCTGGTACAAACCAGAAAAATGAAATCAACCCGTGTCTCCCTCCCACCAGAATATGGGGTTGTTGCTATTCTGTTGATATTCTGACTCCAGGATAAGTTCAGGATCAGCCTTTGTTTCCCTGCATTGCTTTAACCCCTTCCTACCCATCTGGTTTTCCAGTTTTGCAGCACTGGGCTGAGCATCCCTGGCACATAAAAGAGGCTTGTGAAGAAAAACAGCAAAATGCAGAGGTTGAACACCTGTTTTAATGCAAAATTCCTAGGAATTGTTCCTGTTCACCTGGAAAACCCGGTTTTATTGCAGCTGATCTGTACTGGCTCCTCTCTACCTGATTCCTCCCCTGCATTTCAATAAACCTGTATCTTCCCCCTCGTTTCACCTGTCAGTTCCATCCACAGCAATGCCAGCAGGAGCAGTTGTTGTCAGCAGTTCCACTCCTGAATAACAACCTCCTCCCCTCTCTCTGCTCCCGGGAATGGCTCCATTTGGAATCCTACCAGACTCACATATCCCCGACATCAAGGTGACTTCCCATCTGGTGGAAGCTGCTGTCATTAATTATTTCAGCTCATTCAGCACCAACATTAAACCTCTGGCTGATGAGGGATTGCAGCATCCACACCATGAATTCCCTGCTTCAGGGAACGCTCCTCAAATCCCGCAACTTCCAAAGGTTCAGGATTTGAACTCCAGCAGCTTCCACGTTTCTGAACCAATGACAACATGAATTTCATGGTATTTCATGTTGCTTAATAGAAGGTGAATAAAAAACAGGACAGGACACAGGGAATGGTTTCCCACTGCCAGAGGGCAGGGATGGATGGGATATTGGGAAGGAATTCCTGGCTGGGAGGGTGGGGAGGGGCTGGGATTGAATTCCCAGAGCAGCTGTGGCTGCCCCTGGATCCCTGGAAGTGTCCAAGGCCAGGCGGGACTGGGTTGGAGCAGCCTGGGATAGTGAGAGGTGTCCCTGCCCATGGCATGGGTGGCACTGGATGGGCTTTAAGGTCCCTCCCAATCCAAACCATTCCATGATTTTTATTATTATTATTGTTGTTGCTGTTGTTGTTGTTATTTATATTTTAAATTTTATTTATTTATTATTAAAATCACCAAAATCCAACAACAACACTAACAAGAACAATAATTCAGGGGAACTGGGTAGAGAACTTCCCTACTTGAGGGGCCGCAATTCAGGCTCCACCTCTCCCAGCCTCTGACATTCCAGGATACACAACCCTGTACCATCCCCCAGGGATTACAGAAGGAGAGGTCTGGGGTTTAATATTCATTTGTCCTGTGCTCATCAGGACATTTGCTCTCATTCATGGTTTAATTACGAGGGTGTTCTCAGAGTGGAGAACTGGGACCATTTCCTAGTTACAAGGAATATTAGGAAAAGCTGCCAAACCTTAATCAAATTTGTTCATTAGTCTGCAAGAATCATTTGAGAGACTTTTCAGTTTGCTTGCTCCCCCAGGCACAGCAACAACCCCCTGAAAGATATTTCAAAGGCATTTTGTTGGAGCTGTGGCCGGGGCTGCTGTGCCCCGAGCCGGCTCCTCCGGCTCCTGGTGCTGCTCATCCAACCCAGCTGAGTCAGCACCAGAACGGAATCACTCCCGAGGGAAAGGGGCTTCAAGGAGACAGGGAAGGACATTCCCATCTGGCATCTTCCACTGATGACTCCAAGGCATAGCCCTGCCATCAGCAATGTTCTCTCCACTGCTCCTCACTGCGATGGCAGAGCGCTGTTCAGTGCATCCGTCCTCAGCCCCTTTCCTCACCATTCCTGACTCACTAAATAAATAAATGTGGTTTTTAATGGTGAAAACCACACTTGTTAGGATGTCTCAGCTCACAATTTCCAAGAGAAACACTCTAAGAAATGATTTCTTACTGGTGAGGCCCTGGCACAGGGTGCCCAGAGCAGCTGTGGCTGCCCCTGGATCCCTGGCAGTGTCCAAGGGCTTGGAGCAGCCTGGGATGGTGGAAGGTGTCCCTGCCCATGGCACGGGTGGCATTGGATGAGCTTTAAGGTCCCTTCCAACCCAAACCAGCCTGGAATTCTGCATTTAAGTGCACCAGCGAGAACAAATGACTCCACAATAACCCCTAACCCCACAAACTCCAGGACTTTGTTGGGGGTTTCACAGGCACCAGTGAGGAAGGAGAAAACTCCTAAGTGGTCTCATGTCTTCTGTAACAGCAACACCAAGAGTCTTCCAGAGATGCTCCATGGGCTCAAACTCAGCAGCATTCCCTGGAAAAGCCCCAGGCCAGTGTCTGACCCTCTTGCTGGTGGAGCCCCACGCTGGCCGTGCTCCATGGCCAGCTCCAAGCACTTCCCAGCCGCATTCCCAGCCTACACCCAGCTCTCCCAGGCTCCTGGGAGGATGGAGCCGAGCAGCCCAAGGCCCACACCAGCTGGAGGTGGCACACCCTGGATTTATCCCACGTGGATCCATCCGTGCTGGAGTGCTCGGTGCAGTGTGAGGTTGGCACACCCAACCCTGAGCTGTAGAACACTCGGCCAAGACCGCCCGCAGAGCCCAAAGCACCAAATCTACGTTTGGCAAAGCCCCACTAAAGCCAACAAGGTCAAAAGCCGAATTTTAAAATAAATTTGTCACCAGAAACCAGGTACTTGGCATGGCTGGATGAAGGACCCAGGGAACAACAGCACGTGGGGTTTGGATGGAACTGGAGTCAGAGGGAACAAGACTCAGAATGAATTAGCAGTGGTGATTTTTCAGAATAAATAGTAATAGCAAGGTGATCTGTGCCAAAACTATGCCCAGAAAAGCAAGATTTAGCTCCTTGTGCTAAAGGGTAACAACAGTCTTCCTACAGATCTGGAAAAGGATGGAAAATGTAACTGGTGGGTTTGCCTTGTTCCAGCAGAGCAAGCCCCCCAACCCCACTAATGAGGGATTTGTGCCTCCCAGAGCCAAGCCTGGCTCGGTGACGCACCCGGAGCATGGGGGGCTGACCACGGGAGGGGACAGCTCCTGCAGGGACACTCAGCCCGACCTGGGGTGTTGGCAGCCACCTGGAATGGGAGCTCTGGGGCCTGAGGAGACTCTCAACGTGTTTTATCCTTAAACTCTCACTTCTCTACTCGCTGCCACTCTCCTGGTGGTTCCTACCAGCAGCTGAGGTACCTTTAGAAGAGATGTAACCTGACACAACACAGTCAAAGTGGGTGAGGCAATGGCTTTTTTTCCCCAAAAAGAACAGAGTAGAACAGCTCCTTTACCAGCTGTGGGAAGAGCACAGGAGTCCCTCAAGGCTCAACATTGACCAGGCTGTCCCTTATTTCCTTAAAACTTCCCTGCTTGGACCCTGAATGTCTCTCCAAAGGCTCCTGCACAGCTCTAACACAGCTCAGCAGAACAACATCCAAGGAGCCTCTGAGCACATCCTGCAAGTCAGTCCAGGGACTGTCTGGGTTGGAAAAGCCCTTGCAGACCATGGAGTCCCAACTGTCCCCCCAGCACTGCCAAGGCCACCACTGACCATGTCCCCAAGTGCCACATTCACCGGGCTTTTAAATCCCTCCAGGGATGGGCACTCCACCACTGCCCTGGGCAGCTGGGCCAGGGCTGGACAGCCCTTTTGGGGAAGAAGTGGGAATGGCGTCCCACTGTCAGAGGACAAGGATAGATGGGATATTGGGAAGGAATTCCTGGCTGGGAGGGTGGGGAGGCCCTGGCACAGGTGGCCCAGAGCAGCTGTGGCTGCCCCTGGATCCCTGGAAGTGCCCAAGGCCAGGCTGGATGGGGCTTGGAACAACCTGGGACAGTGGAATTCCTGCCCATGGCAATTGGAATTGAATGAGCTTTAAGGTCCCTCCAACCCAAGCCATTCTGGGCCCCTGTGACCTCAGCAGCCCAGCTGCAGGGATGTCCCTCAGGTGACACAGGAACACTGAGCAGTCACAGACTGGAAGGAGCCCAAAGAGACTCCAAAGCCTCCATCCATGGAGACACTCACACCTGCAGGGACACACCTCGATGGCCCTGGAATAGTCCCCTCTGCCTCCACGAGGATTTGGGCTGGGGTTGAACCAGTCCAGCCTAGGTGACTCCTGTCACAGCTGCAGAGAGGGGGTGCCCACCATGCCCACATCTCCTCTGCTGGTCTCCTGAAGCCAAATCCTGATTATGGATAACTATAAATAGAATTCCTAACCAGAAGGAGAAAAAACCCATCCCACTCACTCCTCAAAAAACACCTGTCTGCCCATCCTGTGAATTCCAGTCTGGAAACCACCTGCCTGTCCAACAGCTCTTCAGCACATGCAGTCATTTCCCACTGTAATAACAGGACAGTGTAGGTTGGAAGGGATGAGGGGAGGTCATTTACCCCAATCCCCCACTCCACCTACACCAGACTGCTCAGGGTGTGTTCAATCTTATTTGAGCATCTCCAGCTACGGAGATTCCACATCTGGGGGCTTCTCCTCCAATATCTGATTACCCACCTGGTAAAAAAAAAAAAGAAAAAGCTAAAATTTAACAGCTCCCAAATTCCTGGCAGAAGCTGTTTTACAGCTTTGCTGCAATCTCTCACAAGTCACCCTGCATGGTTTGCTTTCAGCTGCTGCTGCTATTTTCGTTTGCTGACCCATATTCTTATCCTGGAAAAACAGAACTGTCTCCTCTTGTTCACAACTTCCCTGTCATTGATGACTTTTCAGACAGCAACCACAACCACCTCCCTCTCCATGTTCCCTCTTCCAGGCTAAGGACTCTCATTTGGCCACTGCCTGGGCGAGCTCCTCCACTACGATGTTGTATTTATCACACCTCTCATTCTAGAGAGCCTTTGGAGGACGAGGTGTGGATTGACACACTGTACTCAAAGGCAAGCACATGGAATCATGGAATCCCACAATGGTTTGGGATGGGACCTTCAAGATCATCAACCCCCTGCCATGGGCAGGGACACCTTCCACTGTTCCAGGCTGCTCCAAGCCCCAGTGTCCAACCTGACCTTGGACACTGCCAGGGATTCAGGGGCAGCCACAGCTGCTCTGGGCACCCTGGGCCAGGGCCTCCCCACCCTCACAGCCAGGAATTTTTTCCATACATCTTAACCTGACCTTTCCCTCTTTCAACCATAAGGATTTATAAATTGACAGTTATTTCTTTCATTCTCTCTCTTTCTGAGTTCCTACAACTCCACTTGCTGCAGGAAAGCCACACAAAAGCATCCTTATGCCACCTACACCCTACAAATGCAGTGCACTGGAGTCTCAGCTCATGTGAGGCGATGCTGAGCTGAACCCAGGAGGGAGCAAACACAAACCTTCAGCCTCCCAGAGCCCTTCACCTTCAGTTTTGTGTAACAGCTCTCGTGAAAGCTGCAACTGTGTGTGAAAAAACTGAAACAGGCACAAAATCTGCAAAGCTTTGCTGTTTGTGTTCTCTGAAGAAGTAAAATGAGGAAAAAGCACTTACAGAAATGTACCCACGGGGATCTTTTTAAAGTTAAACCGTGTTACTGCACTATTTTATAAACCATAGGACTCAGAAGCAAAGCCTGTGTGCAGCTACTCCTCAAACACCAACCCGCAGCTTAGGCAAGAGCAAGCATTCCCAAAAATCCATCCTCCATGTCAAAAGGAAGACCCTGGGAGAACCTGTCTTGGGAAGTGTTCCTGTTTTCTGACACCGTGGTAGGCAAAGGCTCCAGGGAGATCCAGGAAGGATCTGTAACCCCGCACTGCTTTTTGGGACTGGTGCACCTTGTGTCCCATCCAGAGGGTGGCTGGACACTGGAACAGCTTCCCAAGGAATGGTCACATTTCCGAGGCTGCCAGAGCTCCAGGAGCGTTTGGACATCACTCACAGGGATGCCCAGGGTGGATTGTTGGATGTCTATGCAGGGCCAGGGATTGGGTCAATGATCCCCGTGGTCCCTCCCGCCTCAGGATATTCCATGTTTTTCTGTGATTCCTTTCTCCCTCTAATAAACGAGCATTTCCATGGATACCCAAGCCTGTGTCCCCTAACTGCTGCCCCCTCCCAGCTGTCCCTCTGGAGGAGGCACTGGCTCTGTGTACAGGTCCCTGTGTCACCTGCCGTGCCCCCGGCCGCTGCTCCGGGAGGGACCCACATGATCCCAACGTGAACCAGGCCAGGCATCATCCCCAGATCCCCAGCGAGGGATATTTAGCAGGCTAAGCTGAACTAAAACATCATTCAATGAAACAGCTCCATAATTCTCATCGGGATTAGAGTCATCAGCTGAAAATCCATTAAGAAAATAGATTAAGCAATAAGGCAATGACCATCTTTGTCTTTACTCTCCCTCTCAAACGTAAACAACCCCCAGAACAAAACCTGCCCGTGTGGAACCACGGAGAGGCACCAGCTCCTTCCTCATCCATCAGCACCCCGAAGGAGTGGCTGCATCACAAAACCACCCTCAAACAAAGCCTTTTTGTGTAAGGCTCTTAGAGAAAAGTATCTACAAATACAACAAATCTTCATTTGGGCAGAAATATAACCCTGAGCTGCTTCCTCCTCTCCAGAAAAGGCTAAATCAACATCTCCTGCTTGACCCAAATACAGAGGGCTCAGCATTTTATTTGGCAACAAATGCAACTCAATCATCATGTACATTTTCCCTCATTATCAAGAACTGAGAATAAACCAGATGTCCTCTTCGCCTGCATTTGTAAACCTAAGGCTCCAGGATTGTTAAGACTCTATTTTTACCCCAGCAAGGGAAATCCTAAATCAGAACTTGTTCTTCTAGAACAACCTAAAGCACTTCCCATGTTTATCCAACAGGGCATGAACTGGAACTAAGCAGCTGCTCTGAGTAACACCTCCCCAAAGTGACCCCACCAGCAAACCCCCAACTGAACGGGAGCTGCCTCAGGCAGGATATCCAGTGAGGAGCAGGGAACAAACAGGGCCTGAACTCCTCTTTCAGCCTGGCCCTAAAGCTGAACGTTGGTGAAACCTCAGAGCATCTCCAGGCAGCCACTCCAGCTTGGGCAGTGCTTGGGCCAGGGGACACCCAGGGTATTTACAGGGAATTCAGAGATTCCCACACTGGTTTGGGTTGGGAGGGACCCTGAAGCCCATCCAGTGTCACCCCTGCCATGGGCAGGGACACCTCCCACTATCCCAGGCTGCTCCAAGCCCTGTCCAACCTGGTCTTGGACACTGCCAGGGATCCAGGGGCAGCCACAGCTGCTCTGGGAATCCCATCCCAGCCCCTCCCCATCCTCCCAGGGAACAATTCCTTCCCAATATCCCATCCATCCCTGCCCTCTGGCAGTGGGAAGCCATTCCCCGTGTCCTGTCCCTCCAGGCCTTTGTCCAAAGTCCCTTTCCAGCTTTTCAATGTCTGAAGGCATAAAACTGCTGTTCCCCATTGTTCCAAATGTAAAATACAGACAATTCTGTCACGGAACACTTAAGCACAAAGGTGTCACTAATGACCCAATGAATCTCAGGTCAAGTTCCCCAGTATCCCCTAATTCCAACCAGGCACAGAGCAGCTGCAATCATTTCTGTATTTTCCTTCCTATTACAAACGTGGTTTCCCATGGTGAGGAACCTGTGAGCCCCCACACCACCAGTGCAGTGCAGGTTCCTTACAGGGAGCTGGGCTGGCATTCCCAATCCCCTCATTAACTTTAATCAGTGCAAACCTGGGGCTGGGGCTCTCACACCCTCACTGTTCCTGGGAGTCTTGGATTCTGTTCTCATCTAAACCATAGTGTTCTGCTGAAAAAAAATACTTCAGGAGAGCTGGAAGTTATGCTGGACTTTGCCTATGGATTATAAAGAAATCTGAGTTGGAAACCCAGGATGGTTTCCTGATGCAAATACTGACCTGGTGCTGGGTGTCACAGACCCAACATGGAATTCCTGGTGTTTCAGAGCAAAAAACATTCAAGGGAGGTGCCAAGGAAGGGAGAGAAGGCAGAAGGTGAAGGCAGTGGTGAAGGACATCTCCTATGGCAGTGACACCTCTGGAGGTGACACTGGGCACAAACAAATGCCAATAAATCACACAACACTCAGCTGTGAATGGGGTCAAACCTATTACTAGTGCTGGGAATGACACGGCCACTTGTTCAGGGAGATTGGATTCCTGAGGAACTGAGGGAGCTGGGCAGGTCCTGGGGCTCAGCTCTGATCAGGACTAATCTGCAGCCAGGATCTCCAGGCTTAAAATACCCGCTGTGGGCACGCGAGGGGCTTGACAGGGAGCACCTTTGGGGCACTTGTTAAAAGGAAATGAAACTAAAATTAAACTAATGTGCCATCACCGGGCTTTAAGGTCCCTTCCAGTCAAACCATGCTGGGATTCTGTCATCACACCAACACCCACCTGTCTGCAAGGAAGAGAGGGTGTATGTAGAATTCTACGTCACCTTAAAAGAACACAAGAGGAGCAGATATTTAGCAAAAAATCCCACAGCCCTGGGTGGGCAGAACCAAGGAAGACTGCTTTAGGTGGAGATACCATACAAATTATTGGAATCATGCTACACAATTTTTAAAGTATTTTTAGGATGAAAAAAGGTGCAAGTGACAAAATCTGTTATCCCAGATGTGAGTGCCGAGGTCAGGGTGAACAGACAGAAATAGGCAGAAAAAGAGAGGGATTAAGAGAAAGCAGGAAAAACCTCTTTCTGTCAGATAAAATGGACCCATTGACCACTGTGCCTCGTGACTGGATGGAGACCTGCAAGGTGAGTGACAAGATGAGGCAGGGGAGGCTGACAAGGATCTCAGGATATGGAACTGAGCCGCGAATGAAAGGCAGAGGACGGATTTAGCACCAGCTCCACCTTCCAGCCAGCACTGCCTGCTCGGGGGAGTTATTTTTACTATAACCACCTCTCTGCTGATTAACAGGGGAGAGGGAAAAATCCTCAGCACAGAAAGTTTGAAAGCCTTTCAGGAACATCTGAGGAATTTCTGTCCGGTTTCTCTTGCAATATGAAAATTCTCTAAACTGCACATATAGAAAACATGTAGTTGCATTTACTGCTTTGTTAGTTTCCAGGAGAGGATAAATCCAAAGATTAAAAGAGTAAAAATTACAAAGAGCAGGAAATAAGTTAAAATTCTATGATATTCATGCCTGTGAGAGCTCTGCCAGCTCAGTTATCTCTCTATTAGCTCACCCAGACCAATGGTTTTAAGGATGACAAACAAGCTTTTAGAATAGAAATTGTGAGAGCAAAATTTTAAACCAAATGCTAAAAAACCCGTGGCAATGTGAATAAATCATCTACAAAACACAACCCAGCCAGAACACTCGGAGCACTCCCATCTCAGTGACCTTTCCATCACTGATGCTCAGCCCCTCTGGGGAAAACATGTCAATCCACTTCAGATGAGGTTTTAAATGTTTGTCTGATTTAAAGATCCCACAGAGCTGTGCTTTCAAACAGCTGCCCCTTGAGCTGGACAGAATTCACCAGCCAAGCCAAACTGGGTTTCCCACTTGCTTCAAGTATGAACCTTGTTGCTGATTTGTCTTGTAGTTAAACCTCGCTGTCAAGGCAGGTGTCAGCAAATCCCATCACCCCAAAAACCTGGGACATGAAAAGTGTCAGCAAACCCCTGAAACTCTGTGACATGAAAGGTGTCATCAAACTTCACCAACAAAAACCTGGGACAAGAAAGGTGTCATCAACGCCTCACCACCAACACAAAACCCCTGGGCCATGAAAGATGCCAGCAAACCCCCAAAAATCTGTGACATGAAAGGTGATGGCAAACCCCACTGTCCCGAGAACTCTGTGACATGAAAGGTGTGCACAAATACAGTAATTCTGGGCTTTTTCTGTTCCACATCTGCTGCCAACATCTCTTTACTCCTGCCATGTTTCAGTTCCCAAGACGACTGAGGACCCTCTAATGTTCAGGTACAAAATCGAGCCCAGGTGAACATAGAACATGAGGGTCTGAGCTGAGCCCAAGGGAACATCCCCAGGTGTCCCATCCAACCTTGGCTCGAGCCACGACCTCCCTGTGACCACCACAGGGGAGCTGGTGGCCCCCACCTGCCTGCCAGGAGCTGACAGCTCTGCTCGGGCTCTGATGAGCCAGGGCTGCACTCCTGACGTGCTGCCACCACTGCCACCACTTCAGTCACGGCTGCCCAAGCTCGTTAAAATCTGTCCCTCGAGTCGACCGTGAGGAACGAGGGAACACTGAGAGGATGGAAAGGGAAGAATCTCCCCATCCTCAACACCCCTGGATCCCTGGAAGTGTCCAAGGCCAAGCTGGACTGGGCTTGGAGCAATCTGGGATAGTGGAAGGTGTCCCTGCCCATGGCAGGGGGTGGAATGGGATGAACTTTAGGGTCCCTTCCAACCCAGCCCATCCTGGGATTCTGTGGTTCAGTGAAAAGCTGAGACACGCTGGCACATCACAGAGGGGAGTTTGTACTGCCCAAACCTTGTTCCACATCTCCCCAAACACAAAACTGGAAACTGAAGAACCTTAGAGAAATAATTAGAGAAAGCAGAACTCTAATTAGGCACAGCACTGATGAGTGACCGTTGGCTGGAGGGTGATGACCAGAGCCCGGCGCGGGCAGTGAGAGCTGCCTGAGTGACCATGGGGTGTCACTCACACACCACAAACCCAGAGGAGAACAAATCCATGGCTGTGTGAGCACAGCCCTCAGGGCTGCCCTGCCCCACTCAGAGCTCAGCTCACTCCAAGTGTTTTGGGGCTCTACCTGAGGAGCTCCCCCCTGTGCACACCTGTGTTTTACCCTCCCCTCCCCTCTGACAACGTGACAGTTCCCATTTTACATCAGTCCTCCGAGGGTCTGACAAACCAGCTGGCCACAAAAGGATGCAAAAATTCTCAGGCAAATCTTTTGTCTTTATCCCCTGACACATTTTCTCTCCTCTCGTTAATGCAGGCGACAGACAAAGCACAAACACCGTCCTCGCATCCAAAATCTGGGAAAAAAGCAGGTTTATTGCTGGCTGGGGCTGGCAAGGGGGACACAGAGATGTTGTTCCAGGCTGGAGAACAAAGATTAACTACTCTTCTCACAGATTTTAAATCCGGGAAGAGTGACCTCATACACCACAGCACTATTGAAACAACAAACCCCACAGAACACAACAAGCTGCTATTGACCCTTGGAATGGGAACGGCTCCATTCGAACGGGGGCTTCGGGAAAGAGCTTCCAGAAAGTGACGGGGAAATTCCACTTTGAATTTCAGCACCGGGTAGAGCTTAACTCCGTAAATCATTCCACCCATCACTCTTGTGCTCCCCTCAAACAGAAACA
Organism: Daphoenositta chrysoptera; assembly: GCA_013397915.1. Taxonomy (NCBI): domain Eukaryota; kingdom Metazoa; phylum Chordata; class Aves; order Passeriformes; genus Daphoenositta; species Daphoenositta chrysoptera. Next base: position 833 of record VZRO01001748.1, on the reverse strand, counting down.
GCAAAAGGTGCCAGAAGCTTACGGGAAAAGCACAATCCGCAGATTTTTTTGGCATGGGCTGAAAGGTTTTAACTTTGATATCACCCTGCTCTCACAATACAGCTCGTGATCAGGGTACCTCTGCTCGGGGGAGGTGTGGCAGGAGGGTACCCGGGGGAGACCGGTGAGGACCAGGAGAGACCGGTGTGGACCCCTGGGGACGCCACGGATTTGAAAATCCACTGCTCAAGTTTAGCATCCCAACAAGCCATTAACAGCTGCTGCTGCTGCACCAGATGCTGTGCAACCAGCCAGGCAATTAATTTTTCCCGTTTTCCCTCCATTTTTATCTGTGTAAAAGCCCATCCTTTGTTCTGAGTGCCGAGCACGGCCGGTGCCGGTCTCCCAGGTGCCCCCTCCGCCCGCCCTGCGCCTCCGGGCTCTAAAGTCACTCGGCACTTCCCGGCTCCTGTCTGCTCCCTGCCCAGGGAGGTAAAAATTAGTAACATACCATCACGTGGTAAATCTCCTTGCTTGGGAGACGGAGAGCTCTGCACACTGCTGACCTCGATTTCTTTTCTTTCCTGAGGAGCCGTTTTGCCGGCTTCCAGCTCGGCGCCTTTGCTTTGGGGAGCATCGACCCCCGCCGCTCCATTGGTGCCGTTCCTCTTGTCCCTCTTGCCCGCCGCCTCCTGCCGCTCTTTGTCCTGGCTGCCGAGCTCGGGGATCTGCTCCAGCTTGCTGTGGAACACGCTCGGGCTGCCCAGCTCTTTCTTGAGCGAGTTGCTGCCGTTCCACTCCTCTCGCTTCTTGGCCGCCGGCTCCTCGTGCGGCGGGGCCGGGGGCTGCGCGGC